>QNUK01001080.1:40000-70000 GCA_013621035.1 Clarias magur | reverse complement strand
ATATATATATATATATATATATTCATTTACATTTTCTAAGACACTGTTTGTTTTGGAAAGGCCGTATGCGAGGAGGCGTGAATGATCATGAATAATGCTCTACTTCACACCAGAGAAGACAAAGACCTGAATAATGATCTGCATAATGAGCCTTTCCGTCAGGTATGTGTCACAGGGAAATGCTAAAAGAAAATAATTCCCGGATAAAAAACATATATTTTTTTGTTTGTAGTTTATTTATAATATAGTTAACTGACC
This sequence comes from Clarias magur, assembly GCA_013621035.1. Lineage (NCBI taxonomy): Eukaryota > Metazoa > Chordata > Actinopteri > Siluriformes > Clariidae > Clarias > Clarias magur. The sequence continues at coordinate 69,742 of QNUK01001080.1, read as the reverse complement.
GGCAGAATAACTCACTCTTACACCCGATACATAACCTACTCACTTACAGAGTGCAAAGAAAATGTTCAGGATTGAATGGAGAGGGACAGACACAGACCATCTTATACACAGAAGGTACATTTATGGCATAAATATGGCCGTGCAAAATAATTTTTTTTTAAAAAAGGGTGTTTAGTCCACTCCTACACCACAGTCATACATTTTTGTGCCACAAAGCAGTTCCTGTTTAACTGAAGACATAAGTGAACATTACATACCTGGCGTTTCCCTGGTGTTTTTTGCTTCTTACCAAACACTGCTTTACACTGCACACAGACACTGTTACTAGCTGGAGCAACACTTCTGTAACCCGAGGTCAGTCCATGTGCTGGTTGTACACACTCACAGGTACAGACAGATGCTTATTGTGTGTCCATCCAGTTTAAAATGACCAAAATCCAGACCCCTTCCATCCAGAATCAAACAGGTGGCTGATCATTTTCATTCTCACAACTGTTTATAAAAAAATAATAAAAACACAACATGAGCATGATAATAAAATAAACTACTGTATATCATCATCATCACTCACTAATCACCATGTATAAAGACAACACAAGCTTTTGTAATGTCATACAACAAATACAAAAATCGGGAGGCTTTTTGTTCTTCTATCTGAATATCAATAAGCTACATGAGGCAGTATATTAGCCACCAGGAGCTAAAGTGTTTGTGCTAAATAACATTATAGACAGCAGTGTCATAAGCTAACCAAAAACTGAACCAAATAGCCACTGTAAGCTAAATGTATCCAAAACTGGGTAAAATAAATTGGAATATTTACACCACAGCTGATACTGACAACCATCACATAAGACATTAGCTTTAGCCACCGGGAGCTAGCAGGTTTGTGCTAAGCTACATAAGGCAGTATGGTAGCCCGAATAGCAGTGTTTTCTACGTGCTACCCTAAACTATGTATGTAAAAATAAAATAATATGAGATTTATATTATCAGAATAAAGATTATTTGAGAGCTAATAACTCACCCATGGTAACAGCTTGCTGGATTCTCCTCCTCCGGTGGATCAAATAACTCTTTAAAACACACCCGTTTTCTGTCGGAGTTTCAGTGTTGTTCTGAAGAAAAGATAAACTCCGCCCACCGTCCAGAACATTCTGTAGAGCTCCAGAAACCTTTACAGCGCGTCACATCTTCCACACGTGCAGGAAACTTACTGAATCTGTGTGTGCGCGTGCAGGGGGCGTGGTCTTGTATGTCGCGTGCTTCTACAGCTGTTTTCCCTGTGAATAGCATGTGGGCGTGTCCTGTGGGCGTGTCCTGCCTCTGGTCATTATCAGATAATGAAGTGCGACGAAAAGACTGTGCCTCTCCTCGGATTCATACGGATTATATAAAGTGAGAATATTTATTTTAAATTTAACTTGCTTTATTTAAAAGTAAACCCTTTAAGCTTCAAATAGATGTATTTCTCATGTCGGTGTGTGAAGTATTCACAGAGTTTCAGAGAAAACGCACGTGGACCCGCCAGCGGCTCCGTCGACTCCCGAGGGATTTAAACACCAGCATTGTGTGATTGTGGCGAATAACCAGACGTCACTGATGTGAGCTGCTAACTTTATTGAAATCTGTTCTAGTTTCTAAAACACCAGGTGTTAAAATGATTCTCTGTGAGTAACACCCATTTCAAAGAGCTTAAATCTATAACTAATGCACACAGCTTGTCCCCCTGCATGTGTCCTAACAGGCGGAGCAGATATTAGAGAGAGGACTTCACTACGCTCAGCTTTTAGCCTTCACTCAACGTCCCCTTGTCTCATGTATGTGCATTAGTTTAACACATAAATATATCTTTAAATCAAACACCCCTCCAGTTACACTACATGTTTAATGATACTGGAACTTATTTCACTAGGACATAATGAAGTCTGCTTATTTTCTACAGATAAATAATGTCAGCTTATTTGTGTAATTTGCTGATTTATATTCCAAATTGTCCAAATATCATCGCTGTTTGACGCCAACTCTTTAACTCGTGACCCCATCGACAGCCACGGTAGATGTAGTTCACCTGCTTTTCCACTAGGGGTGCCGAACTGGAAAATAGTCCATGTAAAGTACTGAGATATCTCCAGAACAAGTTAGTTATTTCTTTCATTATAGCAGCTATAACTATTCTCTTTCCATGAACACTTTACCCTTTCTTTTTCTTTGTTGAAAATAAACAAATACAAACAAAACAAAGAAACTGGACAATGTAACGTGTCTGACACAGAGACAGTCCCAGGATGGAGACCAAACTGTTAAAGCACAGACCCGTTAGACTCCTCCCATAAACACCTCCATTCTTTAAAATCAGACTGTTTTTAGTCTTGTATTATTGCGCTGCAGCTACAAGTCCCTGTGTTTAAGGATGAGTGCATTAATACAAGAGACGTTCAGTGCAAACGTGATAAAGAAGGCCGTACATCTGTGAATGTTCCCGTGAACACTCAGACAGGGAACGTCTGATCGCTGAAAATCGACAGATATCTTGTACTTGATACATGATAACTGTACACACACTCATTCACCAACACCACTTCACGCGTCCCCCGTACAGTCCTGACGACGCTGCAAGACATCTGACTCACCGATTCGGTCCCGGTTTGATATGAACGCTCCTTGTATAAACCCGTGATAAGAATTACAGCCGGAACTACTTTCAGAACTGCAGTAGCGGAACTCTGCTCAACACCTTCAGACCAATCAGAGTGGAGGATTCGACATGCTCAGGAACATGTCATTGGTCGCTGCGTACAGATTGCTGCGTACGCCAGCTGTGACGGTGAGTACGTCGATTCAGTGAGTAGATCCGGGTGTGTTCACGCCAAGGTTCCTCATCTCCGGAGACAGCTTCACGTTAACAGGGCATGGAGGACCATTTAAGAGTGGGCTTGTTGTGTTTGTGATTATTTCCTAAAGGAATTTGATTTAGACTAAATGTTTCTTGAATATTTACGTAAGTTGAGTGCTGGAAGATAACATTTAAACCGAGAGAGAGAGAGCAGTAAGCCCCGCCTCCTAGCATTTTTATAGTTTAACCAATCAGAATGAAATCGAGAGAAAGAAAGTTAAACACCGAATGAGAGCCGAATAATAGCAAGTGAATTGTCTTTTGATTACGGGCCAGTTCAAGCCCACACACACACACACACACACACAATTACCCTTAACCAGAAAATGGTAACTGACAGATCCATCACATCATCATTAATTACTGTATGGAACAACGTGTTCATTTTCTCTAAATCACTCCAGTGTAATTATTATTCCTCCCTCTCACTCACTCACATCTTTTCTTTCTATTTACCCTCAATCCATCCATCCTTTTCTCCCTTCCTCCCTCTGCCTCTTTCATGCCCTCTTTTTTAGTCAGGGAGTGTGTGTGTGTGTGTCTGAGAGAGAGAGAGAGATAGGGTGTGATAATTTAATGGGGGCTGGTAGGTCTTGACTGGTTTGGTTAGCTAATGGGGGCAGGGCAACACGACAACACACACACACACACACACACACACACACAGATTTATCATTAGCACGGATGATCTGTGCTCATTCTAATGCATTATACATGATGAGACGTTTCAGGTGCTCACACATGCGTCCATATACATGCACACCGTGACTAAGAAACGGCTTGTGTGTGTGTGTGTGTGTGTGTGTGTGTGTGTGTGTTCTTTTCTCTACGGAGATGACAGACTGCGAGTGCCCATCTGGCTTTCGGCTCCTAAACCATCCGTCACCAAGGAGACACCAGCCTGCACACGCGCACACACACACACACACACACACACACAACCACTGCGCTTTCCTCAGCTTTCTCTCTTCCAACCAATCAGGTGACACTATGCCACTTCTGCTTCCTGTGCACTGCTGACATTTTTTTAAAGAGACGATGCACGTTTTTTGCTGCGCTTCACACACACACACACACACACACACACACACACACACACACACACTGTGTCTTTGAGCTGTGTAAAGAACCACAGCGCGACACATTACGATGCCACTTTATATCTCTCTTCTGAAGATCAAATTCAGGACTGTTTCCGCTCGTCTCTATCTTGTCTGCTCGTCACGTGTGTGGTCACATGATGTCCGCCTGTGGCAGAGGAACAGGAAGTGATCTCTCCTACCGAGGCTCCGAAAGAGCTTTTCCATTCACGAGTCACTGACTCTCGCTGCTGGATTTAAAGCTGCAGTGTGTCGAGGGCATCAATAAACGCTCACATCTCACATCCCGTCTCGCTCACACATCGCTAACAGCTAACTGCATTAACATCGAATACAAACCTTCATTAGGGTGAATTCATTCTTACCATGTGGTTTTAAGTAATTAAAGGAGCAGTCTGTAGATTTAGCACCCTCTGCTGCCTGTGTGGGAAATGAATGAACAAATAACGGTGGAAGCGAGTTAAAACAGTCAGAAACATCCACATTTCCCTCAGATACACAGGAAAATGAAACCTTACGCAAAAGAAAACCATGATTTACACTACAAACACACCTAGCATTAAAGGCAAACTGGCTGATATTTAAAACCTTCACTACTGAGCCCGAACAGTTGACCGTTTTAAAGTAAGAACTCTAATGATATTTACTCTATTAGGTGATGTGTAGGTGTGACGACTCGGCGATCCCCATCAACTGCCATTAACTAGCTAACTAGCGAGATATTTACGCGTAGCTAGCATCCTCCAGTTGCCTAGCTAGCTAGTTCGCACATCACTTTTATACCTATTCACCAGTTTCATATGTTGTTTTTACTGATTAATATTTTTTCACTTTATTTAGATAAATTTTGTATATAATTCATGGGACATGCATGAGACCATGTGACCTTTGTAAGAGTGTCATGTGTGAGTTGAGTTATTCAATTCAATTCAATTTTATTTATATAGCGCTTTTAACAATTGACATTGTCGCAAAGCAGCTTTACACAATAAAAAGAAGTAAGTTTTTATGCAATGTGTATGAATCAAAATGATAAGATTGTCCCTATTAAAGTTATTAAAGGGGTTATGTCAGAACAGTAAACATGAACATCTGAATGTAGTAGCAGCTGCCATTTTGTCAGATGGAATTTTTCCACACACACACACACACACTCCATGACGTTTGACTGATTTCCCTCGGCATGCGTCTCCTCTGGGATTCTGTTACGACAGCGTTACGTCAGTGTGTCGGTGGAGGGGAATAAATGTGATAAAGTGGGTAGGCACTTGCATACGTACATGCACACACACGCACACACACACACACATGCACACACACACACACTATGACTACTCTTTATGCCAAGACAAAGAACAGACATACTCTCTCTCTCTCTCTCTCTCTCTCTGAATTTGACAAACAGCCCGTGGGTGCTCGGTAAGCAGCACGTGAGCACACACTGGGCACTGCCACGGCAACCGCTGCCAATCAGAACGGCCGCCTGCGTACCGGACAGACAGCCCGGCCAATACAGCTCGTGCTGCTCATGCAAACACCAGGAATGTGTGTTTAAAGCCAGAAACTGTGTTGACAGCAATGAGCAAATGGCCCTTACACACACACACACACACACACACACACATAGCCCAGTTAGACTTCACAAACAAAACAAAACACACACGTACACAAGAGGAGGGTGTGCAAAAGAGCTCATTTTGCAGCCTCCCCCTCTCCACCACCACCGCTCCCCAGGGGTCTGCTGATTTCCCCTCTCTCGCTGTCATTCAAATCACGCCTTTGTCAGGCAGGAAAAGAGAAAACAAGGAAGAGAGACAGACAGACAGAAAGACATAGAGGCTGGATGGAACGAGTTCAGGGCAGTTCTTCTGCCAGTTCTTCCTCCACACACATTCCTGTGGCTGCATGGGGTGTGTGTGTGTGTGTGTGTGTGTGTGTGTGTGAGAGAGAGAGAGAGGAAGCACGGAAGGAAGGGACATGTGTGAGGGAGTGTACATGAGGGGCAAAACAGGGGGAGAAGAAGAAAAAAAGAGAAAGAACGCTCGCTTCCAAGAACACTGTGAGGAGAAGAAACGAGGAGACGGGAGGAGGAGAAGACAGCGGGACAGGAGACGCTGCTGCTTAATGTCTCTAAAACTTCAATCTTATAGCGTTCCCAGGATATTCCCTACCTTACCATCCATACCTAGAGTACACACACACACACACACACACACAGCAGATATTACTGAGTCCTGATGCTCCACCATGTTTGTTGAGTGTTATTTGTTGTCACAAAAATATTCTAATGATGATTAATTATGTCATAAAATGTTTCCCACAGGAATTTTAAGTAGTATTAACTCTATTTAATGAAATACTGTGATAGAGTCGATAAACAACACATGGCCTTTGAGTCGCATCATTTCACGTGTAAATATAACACTACAGTATATAGTATACACAATATATACTACAGTATATAGTATACACAATATATACTACAGTATATAGTATACACAATATATACTACAGTATATACTATACACAATATATACTACAGTATATAGTATACACAATATATACTACAGTATATACTATACACAATATATACTACAGTATATAGTACACACAATATATACTACAGTACCTACTATACACAATATATACTACAGTGTATACTATACACAATATATACTACAGTGTATACTATACACAATATATACTACTTAATATACTATACACAATATATACTACAGTACGTACTATACACAATATATACTACAGTGTATACTATACACAATATATACTACAGTGTATACTATACACAATATATACTTCAGTGTATACTATACACAATATATACTACAGTACGTACTATACACAATATATACTACAGTGTATACTATACACAATATATACTTCAGTGTATACTATACACAATATATACTACAGTACGTACTATACACAATATATACTTCAGTGTATACTATACACAATATATACTACAGTACGTACTATACACAATATATACTACAGTATGTACTATACACAATATATACTACAGTACGTACTATACACAATATATACTACAGTATATACTATACACAATATATACTGCAGTACGTACTATACACAATATATACTACAGTATATACTATACACAATATATACTACAGTACGTACTATACACAATATATACTACAGTATATACTATACACAATATATACTACAGTACGTACTACACACAATATATACTACAGTACGTACTATACACAATATATACTACAGTGTATACTATACACAATATATACTACAGTGTATACTATACACAATATATACTTCAGTGTATACTATACACAATATATACTACAGTACGTACTATACACAATATATACTACAGTATGTACTATACACAATATATACTACAGTGTATACTATACACAATATATACTACAGTGTATACTATACACAATATATACTACAGTATATACTATACACAATATATACTTCAGTGTATACTATACACAATATATACTACAGTACGTACTATACACAATATATACTTCAGTGTATACTATACACAATATATACTACAGTACGTACTATACACAATATATACTACAGTATGTACTATACACAATATATACTACAGTACGTACTATACACAATATATACTACAGTATATACTATACACAATATATACTACAGTACGTACTATACACAATATATACTACAGTATATACTATACACAATATATACTACAGTACGTACTATACACAATATATACTACAGTATATACTATACACAATATATACTACAGTACGTACTATACACAATAAATACTACAGTATATACTATACACAATATATACTACAGTGTATACTATACACAATATATACTACAGTACGTACTATACACAATATATACTACAGTATGTACTATACACAATATATACTACAATGCATTACTATACTGTCATTTACAATTATATACTATACACAATATATACTACAGTGTATACTATACACAATATATACTACAGTGTATACTATATAATATACTACAGATGCACATTACTATACACAATATATATACTACAGTATACTATACGATATATACTACAATTATATATATACACAATATATACTACAGATGCATTACTACACTAATATACTACAGTATATATACCATACACCAATACAATTTGTGTACTATACAATATATACTACAGTATATACTATACACAATATATACTACAGTATATACTATACACAATATATACTACAGTGTATACTATACACAATATATACTACAGTATGTACTATGCACAATATATACTACAGTATGTACTATACACAATATATACTACAGTGTATACTATACACAATATATACTACAGTACGTACTATACACAATATATACTACAGTATATACTATACACAATATATACTACAGTGTATACTATACACAATATATACTACAGTGTATACTATACACAATATATACTACAGTGTATACTATACACAATATATACTACAGTATATACTATACACAATATATACTACAGTACGTACTATACACAATATATACTACAGTATATACTATACACAATATATACTACAATGTATACTATACACAATATATACTACAGTGTATACTATACACAATATATACTACAGTACGTACTATACACACTATATACTACAGTACGTACTATACACAATATATACTACAGTGTATACTATACACACTATATACTACAGTGTATACTATACACAATATATACTACAGTACGTACTATACACAATATATACTACAGTGTATACTATACACACTATATACAACAGTACGTACTATACACAATATATACTACAGTACGTACTATACACAATATATACTACAGTACGTACTATACACAATATATACTACAGTACGTACTATACACAATATATACTACAGTGTATACTATACACAATATATACTACAGTACGTCTGCCTCCTGCTGCACCCAGGCAATAAACTAAATGACTCTCACTCACTCATCGTCTACACCGTTTAATCCTGTATTCAGAGTCGTGGGGGCGGAGCCTATCCGAGGAGACTTAGGGCACATGCTGGGGTACACCCTGGACAGGGTGCCAATCCATCGCAGGGCACACACACACTCACTCACACACTCACACACACACACTCACTCACACACTCACACACACACTCACTCACACTCACACACACACTCACTCACACACACACGCACTCACTCACGCACTCACTCACACACACTAATTCACCAGCACCACTTGCACATTACAGGAACTCGAGTTATCACCACACCCCCGTACAGCCCTGACTTCACTCCAGGACATTTCCACTACTTTCTTTCTACCTTGATGGTGTCCAAGCTCTAGTGAGACACTGTGATAAGTGCATTAGTGTATCAGGGGATTATACGGAGACATAAAGGGAGTGTGTTCTATTATTCTGTACAATCAGAAGTCCCAGTTTGACTCAAACACAGCTCATTAATGCGTTTGTTCCAATACATTAATGTTTCTATAGGAACATCTCATTCACAGAGACTTATGGATGCCACATAATTAAATATATGATTATTGCTGTTATTATGATTATTATTAATAATAATCACAGTAGTAATAATAATAATAATGATAATAATAATAATATTGCTAATATCTAACAAAAAAGCCTGCTTGCACATTCCACGTTGTTTCACTCAGGTATGGTGAAATGTTTTTTTGGCAGTGACCTCTGTGACCTCTGTGACCTCACACATCTAAAGCCATCTACGGACTTGCACCACGATGTAATCACATACGAACTGTGAATGAACTAGTGATGTGTCGTTCATGAACGATCAGTTCTTTTTGATCGAGTCTTTAACGTGACTCAGAAGAACAAGTCGTCTCAGAGTGATTTGTTCATGTTCTACTGGGCGCGCATGCGCACATCATCGCCAAACCTCCGTAGGTTTGGAACAGGAAACAGAAATGAGTCATTACCGCTCGAGTCTTCTCATCCTAGTCAGTCGTTCTTTGGTCACGTGACTCCCATAGACGCTATGCAGTGCAATAGATTCAAAAGAACGAAGGATACGAACCAGAAGATATGACGGTGAGCTGCTCATTCTGTTTATGATATGTCCTTAGCTGCACTGTAATATATTCATTACTGGAACTATAGACAAAGTGTGTGTATGTAGACGGGTTGAGGGTCTGTTTACTGAAAATGTAACATTTTATTTTATTTCTGATCACAAGAACGAAATGAACTAAATGACTCAAAAAAAGATTCGTTCATTTTGATGAACAAGATTCAAAGAACCGAGTCACTAAAATGATTCAAACTTCCCATCACTAGTATGAACATCCAGTTAGTTCCTCTGGATCTCCGTCACCTCGTCACTGTGACTTGTCAGACATGTCCAGACCTGCTGTGATTTAATAATAATAATAATAATTTTTATTCATATAGCGCCTTTCCAGAGCTTAAGAACACTTTACAATGAGTGTAAACATAGTACAAAACAGACCTTAAAGTACAGACGAGGAGGGGGGGGGGGGGGGCGGAATACAAAACAAGACCTAAAAGACAGACATGCAGAGGACGGGTGTATTGAACCAAAGACGTTCATTCCAACGAATCCGACGTATAACATTCAGAAAACAAGTGAGTTTTGAATAAAGGTTTAAATTCTGAGAGATTGTTAACAGAGTTTGGGTGCATTAACACTAAATGATCTGCCTCCCATTGAAGAGAGGCGGTACGGAGGGACAGCGAAGAGCCAGAATCAGAAGAACGAAGTGAGCGAGACAGGATGTAGGGGACAAGCAAGTTGAAAAGACAAGAGGGAGCCAAGCCATTTAAAGATGTAAAGACAAGGAGAAGAATGTTGAATTGAATGCGGGAGGCTACTGGGAGCCAGTGGAGATCATACAGGACTGGGGTCACATGAGCAGAGCGTTAGACATTTCTCACCTGGTGACAGCGACATGAATGCCAGTGTTTTGAATAGCGGCGACTATATCAGCTATGAACCTGCTACACACTCAAATATCACCCCAACCGCACCAGACTCAGTGTAGGGTCTACCAGAGCACACGTTTAGTTTAGTGCGCAGGCTGGGATTTAGCCATTTGAGCAGATTTGCTCCGCCCCCTGTGTGAGAGTTTTAACGAGCGCTCCGGTAGCGACGACTCAAAACTTCAAACAGTTCAGTACATCTTTCAACTCGGATCATTTACCAAGAGGCATGAAATAAGAACAAAGTCTACAATCCACCTACAAATAACTTCAAAACTGCTACTGTGTTGTTTAGTTGTGACTAAACGGTTTTGAAGCAGAAGAATTTGACGGCTGTGATTTTTCCCCAAACGCTACACCAAACTTCATAACCGTTTTCAATCTTTTAAACGTCTTCAGAAAACAAGACTGATGACTATTTAGTTGTTTTTGCTGTTTTCAGTGACTCTAATAACAAGCCCTCACTGTAACACTGTCCATCTTTATGAAATAAAGAAGCTAGCCAACTATTTCAGTTAACACACTCTAACTACAGCCACCCGTAACGCTAGCTACTTCATGAAGGACTTACACTGTGTGGTTTTGACAACAAGCTGGATTTGACCCTTTATGCCAATTTCACTTGTCATTCATTGTGTGTGTGTGTGTGTGTGTACACCAACAAAACCGACCGACCGACCGACCGACCGACCGACCGACCGACCGACCGACCGACCGACCGACCGACCGACCGACCGACCGACAGCTGAGACCTGATTTAACCTGGAAACACTACAATACAGGACCTTTAATCAGAAAGTGAAAGAATTGTTTACAGCTGTTGTTTTAGTTCTAGCTCATTGTGTAAACATTCAACAACTTATTTGTGTATATGAGATTTTAAAAGAATAAAGCGGAAGGTTCTCTTAGAGGAACGTAACGACAGCAGGCTGATAACGGCATCGTCTCTTATTTTCCTAAACGTCAGCCTAAAGCGATTCGTCCATCACCACTTCCTCATCCTCACGGCTCGAGAGCAAATGGAACAAAGCAAACGTTAAAAAAAAAAAAAGATGGAAATCTAAATCTGGCCTGATTGACTTCTTTTGTGGTAAGTGGATGAAATTATGTAAATTCCATTTTGGGCTGAAGTATCGTTTTAATATATAATCACTCGAGCACCTCTTGTGATCTTGGCCTGTGACAGTGTTAGTAATCCATTCACTCTCTCTCTCTCTCACACACACACACACACACACACACACACACACACACACACACACACACACACACACACTCGGCCCTTCATTTATTTATTCATGAAGCATTAATCCATTAGTCCATCACCATTAATACAACTACATTACAGATCACACAAAGTTACACTACAGCAGCCAGAAGACACACACACACACACACACACACACACACACACAACAACAACTTAACATCAGGTTCAGAAACCTAGTGTAGTGAGAACGAGAGATCAAAACCTCCTGAATAACCGATATGTGTCGATGGCTTCATCCTAAACCACGGATCATCTTATTAACGTCATGGTGATGATCAGAACTCTGACGCTTCACAATTCTGACATTCTTTTGCCAAAATCATGGAATTTTCAGGACTAAACTATGAGCCGTAGAAATCCGTCGAATAGAGGGAGACGTATCGGCAACTCGACATCCTCAACACGTGCTGCAATGAACATACAGTGTTTTAGAAAGCTGATGGGCTTCAGTCATGTGACAAGTGAAAAGGGCAAAATCAGAATTACGCTCACTGGACCGTCCACTGTGCGGCTGTTTATCTGCTCAGAAACATCCGGACAGACAAAGAGCAGGTATTGACCACGATGCATCATTCACGCAGAACCTCTAACAGCCACCAGAGGTGCATCTCTCATAACAACAAAGGCTGAGCAATGAGTAAAATGTGCAGCGCACTTACCTGCTCCCAGAATGCACCACAGCAGGACACCGAGCCCAGAGCCGCATGAAACAGGAAGAGAAAGAGAGAAGGAGAGAGTGTTAGTGCACAGAGAAAGTCTTTAAGATCTTTGATTTCACAGTTAACTGAGCTTCACTTTTGTGTGTGTGTGTGTGTGTGTGTGTGTGTGTGTGTGTGTGTGTGTGTGTGTGTGTAAAAACAGACACTATTCTGTAAATACTGCACTTTTAAGATACACACATACAGTCTATCTCACACACTATAACTTAATACTTATGTAATATGCACTAACATCACTCATGTCATTAGATTCCCATTACTGTCACATTCTACTCAGCAGAAGGATGTTGGGAAAGAAGTGTACATGAGAGAAATATACACTAAAAGCAGCCAGACGGTCCGATAACGACAAGAACTTTCTCCCCTGATGGTGTCCGAGCTCTAGTGAGACTCTGTGATAAGTGCATGAGTGTATCAGGGGATTATATAGAGACATAAAGCGAGTGTTTACTCTCAGTGTTCTGTTATTCTGTACCACCAGAAGTCCCGCTTTGACTCGAACATAGTAAAATCCTTGTAAAATACAATAATTGATCTCTCCGGCTGACGCAACATAAACCAAACGTGACCTCGCAGTTAAACATAGGCAGACAAAACAAAAATGCCAGTCAGACATAATAGAATCCTCCAGACAAAACATTCACAAACAACTTGTTGTCCATTTTCTGAGCTGACAAACAAAAGGAAGTAAGTCAGAACCTTCAGGAGGGGAATGAGGCATATGGAGTACAAGAGATGTAAATCAGGGCTGATTTGATTCGATTCAACAGCACGACAGATTGATTTATTTCAAGCAGCTACATTCTTACAGGTTTAAAAGCATTAAAAACTACTAAAAGTATCTAATAAGCATTGAAACGCTCTGTAGCTTCTGTAGCCATGTCTCGCACGCACACACACACACACACACACACTCCAGTCCAGTAGGTGGCGATACTGCACCAACCTCCTATAAACTCGAGAAGAATGAGCCATGATAATGTTGAAAAAATGGAAGCGGTTTGTGTTGTCCACACACAAATCCATGACATATCATTTAATGTTTCCTTAATGATTTAAACAGTGTGAAGTGACATCAGTCACGCAGCTCTAATGGTGCCAGTCGTCCTCTGTTTGGGGGACTCGTGTACCCGTGTGAGGGTCCAGTTAATAAACCTATCAGCTTGTTAAATAACCCATCAGTGATTGTGTGAAGTGTACTTTTATACTCTCTCCATAGTGCATGACTGGCCGATATGCTCTCTCCTGTCAATCACAGTCTTGCATCACAGTGTATGAGGAAGAGGGCAGAGGGTTCTTCCTGTAGAATGTGTTTAGGATGAACAGGTCATGAAACAGACACCAAACCTCTGGATCTCCACATCAGATCATCGATCCGCTCATGTGTTCATCTCTCCAACATTGGCACTGAGGCCAACAGCGGTCAAGGGGCTCGAACCCCCGACCCTCTAATGACCGAGCCCCGCCCCTAAACAACAGCTAGGACACTCACCTGTAACTAGAGAACACAGAGAGAGAGAGGGGGATGTAGTGTAAGGATTGCTGTGCGAGGAAAGACACGAGCCAATCACACTGCAGGAGGCACCATGTTCAGTTATTGACCCATCGGAGTCGGAGCTCGGAGAGACGGAGCAGAACAGCTCGGAGCTCGGACTGACAGAAAAGTGCTACATAGTGGACTTAATGGAACAGCTCGCTGAAGTTCAAGTCTCATCCTGAAAGGTTTCCCAGACAACAATTAGTCGTGTGTGTCACTTGTTGCCTCACACTTATTTGGTTTTGCTTGTCCTCATTTCAGTGTAATGATTAGAATTTAAATTGACCTTAAAGCTCCGATGGCGTCTGCTGTCTTTGCCGTGTTGAGTCGTGTTGTTCCAGGAAAGTCTTCTACAGGAAAGGTTCTGTGCTAAAGCCTTAGCGAGTGTGCAGGCTGGTCCGGATCCCAGCGTTTCTTCATACTTGTTGAACGAGTCACACACAGATTTGGCCCTGCGCTCCTCACACTCATGCTCCTGTAATGCGGGAGTGTCCGTGTTGCCGTGTTTGTTCTGCTGGACACCAAAAGCACAAAACACGACCTCGGAGTCGGACAAACGGACCGAGCGTGTCTCCCGTGCGTCAGGTGCACACGCGCACCACGCTGGGGTTCGGGGAGGCCAGGCATGCGTGTACTTTTATAAACACTGGTAAAGGATTGTGGAGCTAAAAAGTAATAAGAAAGACGTGGCAGTGCTGTGATTCAGTGTTTTATTAATTACCAAAGGAATCTGAAGTAACACTGAACTGCAGACAGCTGGACTGGAGGGAAACACCGGGAGTGACGGACAAGAAGGTCCAACAACACGCGCTGTTCACCATCATCCTCAGAAGAACAGAGCAGGAGCAAATGGCTGATTAACCCCTGAAGGTCTCGAGTACACACAGGGGCGTTCCTCGACAGGCCAGCAGGTGGCCCTATATCAAAATAAAAGTCTGCTTGGTTTCAATCTAAATGAAGCCTAAATAAACTCCAGCAATTACAGGAGCAGCTGCACAAACCCGCAATCAGCGACCGAGCGAGGACACTCACTGACACATCGCACTCACACACACACACACACACACACACGTACAGACACCAGTGTGTGCTTACACACCATGCATACAGAGCACCAAGAGGAGCACGCACGACAGAACATGGGCGGAGGAAGAGAGGGGAAATGAGGTGATGAGAGACGGAGAGAGACGGAGAGAGAGTTGTTTGCAATCCTTAGTTTGTTGTTTGATGAGTGTGTTTACCTCAACTGAACCCAGAGAGACTGGAGTGAGACAGTGAGACAGTGAGACAGTGAGAGGTTGGGGGGAGAGACAGACAGGTAGAAGAATGAGATAAACAGACAGAGACAGACAGACAGACAGGAGAGACAGAGACATGACGTGTGTGTGGGCAGACAGACAGGACCGGCATGTCCAATGGGAAAGAAGGAGAGAGACAAACAGAGAGACAGACAGAAAAGAGAGACAAAAAGAAAAAATCCAAAACAGCATGAAGAGACAAACTGATGACAGACAGCAGAGACAGATGGACAGAGAGAGCAGACATAGACAGACACATAGACAGAGAATGCTGAGAGAATCAGCAGACTAAGACCGACTGAGAGAAGTGAGAAAGACACAAAGAGAGGCAGGAGACAGAGCAAAGCAGACAGAGAGACAGAGAGACAGCAGCAGTGTAAAGGTCATGGGGTTTAATCTAGGGAATCTCCTCTGGCTCTGTAATGAGAATGGAGCCGCACCACTCTGTAGATCTGATCTCGCCCGCTCTTATCGCTCTTATCGCGGTTTATGGTATTAATATGATATTATATTAAACATTCTCGTCGTCCCAACACCCGTCTGAAGCTCCACCCCGTCGGGTCGCGTTAGAAAAGCACGCGCGTGTTCGTCATGCGTGTCGTTTGACAGACGTTTACCGCAATAAAGCGCCGCTGCATCGCTCTCTCTTTAGCCTCACAAACTGAGGACTAATCCCGCCTTCGAGTGATGTCACATGGGAACCCAGAGTCACATGATTTGAAGTGACAAAGTGAGAAAAAACATGGACGTCTCTGTGCGTTCTAGCCAGCTGTCTGAGATGAGCGATAGTGTCCAAGATTGTCTGGTCTACGCCTAGAAAAATCTGCTTCACGAGTTTTAGTTTAACGTAGCGCAACTCCTGCTGGTGCTATCGTCAGGTAGTTAAACGGCATTGTGGGTAATGTAGGGACTTATTAACTAAAGTGAAAATGGACCAACATGTCAATGAAAAGACAGATGCTACTGATAATCAGACGTTAATTATATATAAGTACGGATACATCAGGGTGGGAGACAAAGAGAGAGACAGAGACACAGGGAGACGTAGACAGAGCGAGACAGAGACAAAGAGAGAGACAGAGACACAGGGAGACATAGACAGAGCGAGACAGAGAGACAGAGAGAGACAGAGACACAGGGAGAGAGACAGAGCAAGACAAAGACACAGGGAGACAGAGAGAGAGAGAGACAGAGACACAGAGAGAGATGGACACAGGGAGACAGAGACAGAGGGACAGAAACACAGAGAGAAAGAGACAGAGAGAGACACAGAGTGAGACAAATGTGTTAAGTGCTATAGAGGTGAAGAGACTGAAGCAGTTTTTCCAATTACATAACATCCACCTATGTGTGTGTGTGTGTGTGTGTGTGTGTGTGTGCGTGTGTGTGTGTGTGTGCGTGTGTGCGTGTGTGTGTGTGCGTATGCAGGACGACAGAGGACCTGTGTCTCAGGCGCATGCAGTGTAATCCTCTTACCGTCTGCTTGGTGCAAGCTCGATACACACATTATATAACAACTAATCCACACACACACACACACACACACACACACACACACTAACAGTCAGTCACTGCAAGCCATGACCTCTCACACACTCGGGCAGGTGCACACACACACACACACACACACACACACACACGCGCGCTCCTCCTCCAGAGCTTTACCTTTGAATGGTGATGCTGCAGAACGCACGGTGCTGTATAATGCAAATAAACACTTAATAAATTATTATCTCACAGGTACGCCGTGTGTGTGTGTGTGTGTGTGTGTGTGTGTGTGTGTGTGTGTGTGTGTGCGCGTGTTTAATAAACCGAGCTGTTGCAGTGATTGGAACAGGAAAAACAGAGCTTCCCTTTGTTGGAATTAGCTCAGTGCTGAAGAGTCGTACATCAGACGTCCTGCAGGTTCTTTCACAGACAGAAGTGATGCACGGCGCCATCGCAACATGTCGCAATATAGTCGCAATATAGAGTCACTAGGTTTGCTCAGACAGTGCAGCTCCATAGCATTCCCGTTACATTCGCGGATACAACATGATCGCGGCATGAAGACACATCGCGGTCAGCGCCATCGAGGTCTCATTCATGGGAACAAAACGTCACCTCTGAACACGTGGACACGTCAGTCACACCGTCACAGAATCAGTGAAACCGCTGGTTTATACGATACGCTACACCTAAAGCTCACCTTCATCTTGCTTAACACATGCTCGTTTACACACACGTACACACCCATGCTCTACAGCAGCACTAGAACTAAAACACACATGACTGATATTACAGGTGGCGTCAGAGGTCACATGATCAGCAGAATGGGACTGAATGGGTTCGTGTGCACATTACGTGCCACATGGTCTCCAGATAAATACACCTGATCCTTAAAGGACCCTGGACATACCTGCAACTTCAAAGTTCTGGAAAGGGATCAGGGTTTGGTTCAGGGTCGGCCGATTTGGTCAAAAATTCACACTGCGATTATTTTGCCACATTTCAGATTTACAGTTCAAACTGCCGTACACAGCTATTAAATTTCCTATTTAGTATTTCAACACTCATCAAGGTGGACTGGAAATAACGGCTCAAAAAGCAACAAATATTTAAAAATGAATAAATACTTGGATTACTGACACAAACGCTACATAAATTCATGACTATGTGTGTAAACCTGGAATCACCTGCAGCCTCCTGAGATTAAAGAGCAGCGCAGGTCCGAACTGCCATGTCTTTCTTCTAACACCAGTCTGGGTTACGAGTGGTGTTTTTTTTTTTTGCCTGCCATGGAGAAGGCTCTGGGTTCGACTCCCAGCCAATGCATGCAGTGTTGAGGTTAAAAACATACTAAGAGGGTCGGGTCAGGAAGTGCATCTGTTTTAAAACCTGTGTCAAGTTGTTTGTGGGTCAGATGGTCCACCCCTTAACAGGAGAAGCTGAAAAACCAACAGCAGAACATCGTTAAAATGAGTCTTTAATTATTAAACATGGTGCAGCCATGACCTAGTGCAGTGGTTCTCTCCTCCGGTCCTGGAGGTGGTTCTCTTACAGAGGGTCTCTCCTCTAACCCCGTCCTCCACACTCTACTGCACCCTCAGCTCCCCGCACAGCCGCGCCAACTAACACAGTCATCAACAGCCTTCTCTTAATTCAACTGGGTGTGGGAGAGCAGGGAGAACCTCAACAGATGCAGGACGGTGGTTCTCCAAGAATAAGGCCGAGAACCACTGAACTACAGAAGGTCGTCCACCACAAGCACAGGAATATCTACAGCAATGTCACACTGAGTCTGAGCTTTAAAGGAAACCTTTTATATGACATTTACTGTATATAACTTTTCTTTTTGCTTTCCTGATGTTTCTTTCTCTCTACACTGTAACACAACACTGAAGGCGTTTCTCTAAAACACACAATCATCTCCTCTGAACAGTTGATATTGAGATGTTTATCTGCTCCTTCTGCTCTGTAAAGCTTCATAACGGCTCTAATCTGAGGTGCTGCTTGAGGTTAGTTGGTGATTTCTGAGGCTGGTGACTCTAAATGAACTTCTCCTCTGCAGCAGTAAGTTTTGGTCTCGCTTTCCTGGAGACAGTTTCATCATGGAGCTCGATGGGGTTTACACACACACACACTCGACACACAATACTGTTCTTGTAGGAAGAACTGATCCAGAACATCTGAGCTTCATGTCTTTATGTTGTTGTTGTTGTTGTTGTTGTTGTTGTTGTTGTTACGTAATTATCTCATTCCATGTGTGTTATTCCATAGTTTTGAAAAAATCCAGTCCGGTTTTCTAATGTGACCTCATATAAGGAGATCCCCTGGCCTGGGCTGTTGTTTATCTGCGCTCAGCTCTGATAGAGACGTGTAGCTAAGCAGTAACTTATTTACTAAGACATTAAAACAGCACATGTGGAAGAAGAGTGAGACAGAGTTAGTTTGAGGTAAATGTGAGCATTCACACACACACACACACACACACACACACACACACACACACACACACACAAACAAACACACGCATGCACACACGCACGCATGCACACACACGCACATACACACACACACACACACACACACACACACACATACACACACATACAAACACACGCATGCACACACACACACACGCACATACACACACACGCATGCACACACACACGCACATACACACACACGCACATACACACACACGCACATACACACACACGCACACTTTGGGGAAATATTTTAGACCAGTGTTAAGTTGTTAAATGAAATAGTAACATATGGGACCTTTAAAGGTGACAATGGGACTCCATGTTTGCGATCAGGGCCCAGTTGTGTGAATGATTAGATTTTTCATATAAAGTTGTGTTTTTGAGTTTTGATTACTGATTCCACTTCAACACGATCCAAACTTCACATCTAAGTTTGCACACACTCACCATAAAAGACGTGGTCTGATCATTTGACTAATCGTGAACCAGAATCTCTATCCAAAGGAATTCACAAACAGAAACCGTATTAACATTCACATCGTCTCTAACACGCAGCTCTGCCTCCTCGCCGAGTCGGATGCTGGCGTGAAGTGACACCAAGCTGTGTGCAGAGGAAGAAAGCGATCCGGCTTCAAGATGGAGCGACAGCTGTTTGTAGCCTTGTGAAGTCCTTCTGTGTGTTTTTTACAGACAAGAGTCGGAAACAACATCAGAAGGTTTGTTGAAGATGTTGAACTCGAAACGCTTGTGAGGTGTGTGATGATCACAGACATGCAGTTTAAACAAAGGACATGGCTCCTATGGCTTGTTAGTTTTAAACTGAAGCTACAAAGCTGACGGAACTTTCTTCTGCCACGCAACATGCCTCGGCTACGCTTGGTTCAACTTATTCTCAGGTTTAGACAAAACTACCACTTCAGGTATTCATAAAAAGTCATTTATACGACATACTGCACTGATTAAAACACACCCTACCTGTGTGATGTACACACTCCTCCATCATCACGACCGCTGGCTAACAACTGGGATTATGAAGGTTGGGTAGGCCGGATTAAAGGCAGCAGCCGCTCACCTGGCATAAGACCCGTCTCCACTGGAGGCCAGTTTAAGGACAGTGGACTACTGAGATGTTTCACTTTCGAATTATTTTATTTGTGATAAAAACAGTGCAGTGCCCCCAAACTCCCCCAGTACCACTGCTGACGCCACATGAGCCTTTTAGATGACTTCCACTCTGCTCTGTCTGGAGACGCAGCTCAGAAACGTACAAACTAAATCTTTAAATCACTAAATTAGACACTAGCACATGGAAATAGTAAAGTCACTGTTATGCAAAATGTACTTTTTTTTTGTTTGTTTTTGAACTTCCACTTGTCATTTTTATCCCCTTTAGGGTTTTTATCTATGTGCTTAAACCAGGCCAAAACTCCTCCTTATTACGTTATAACGGGAACAAGGAAGTCACTGGCCAAGATCTTCCTCTAGTTCAGTCTCTACAATCTGATTTCCTCACTACGGCGACAGCAACACACATTCAGGCTGTACACGAGAACACACACTCTCTTTATAGTCCTGTCCTATGAGGAAGTGTGCACAGCGGATGTTGGGTATTTGCAGTGGAAACACCGCACACCGTCAAACACCGTAAACACAGGACACCGCCAAATACCGTCAAACACCGTAGACACCGTAACACTGCACACCGTCAAACACCGTAAACACCTTCAAACATCATAAACACTGCACACCGTCAAACACCGTAAACACTGTGAAGACTGCACACCGTCAAACACCGTAAACACCTTCAAACATCATAAACACTGCACACCGTCAAACACCGTAAACACTGTGAAGACTGCACACCGTCAAACACCGTAAACACCTTCAAACATCATAAACACTGCACACCGTCAAACACCGTAGACACCGTAAACACTGCACACCGTCAAACACCGTAAACACCTTCAAACATCATAAACACTGCACACCGTCAAACACCGTAAACACTGTGAAGACTGCACACCGTCAAACACCGTAAACACCATCAAACATCATAAACACTGCACACCGTCAAACACCGTAGACACCGTAAACACTGCACACCGTAAACACCTTCAAACATCGTTAACACCGCACACGGCCAAACACCGTAAAAACCGTGAACACTGCACACCGCCAAACACCGTAAACACAGGACACAGCCAAATACTGTCAAACACCACACACAGTCAAACACCGTAAACACCTTCAAACACCTTCAAACATTGTAAACACTGCACAATGTCAAACACCGTAAACACCGAGAACACAGCACGCCGCCAAACACCATAAACACTGTGAACACAGCACATCGCCAAATACTGTCAAACACTATCAAACACCATAAACACCTTCAAACGGCGTCAAACACCATAAACATCTTCAAACACTGCACACCGTCAAACAACGTTAACCGCTGCACACCGTTAAACACTGCCAAACACCACACACCATCAAACACTGTAAACGCTGCAGTAGAACAGGAGTAAAACAGCTGGATTTCCAGACATGCCAAAACACATGATCTCAGATAGACACAAAAATACAGAGAATTATGTTCTGATATTCAATTTCTCTGTGTAATATTAATAATAATATTCAACACATATTCATTTAATATTTAATAATTGAAAAATATAGATATATTTTTAGCATTGTTCGATGTCTTGTTCAAGAGTAAAGGAAGACCAGAGCATCACTACAGACTTTTCACACTGAGGACAAAGCTTTAACAGTGTGTGTGTGTGTGTGTGTGTGTGTGTGTTTGCATGTGTGTGTGTGCACGTGTACTGTATATGTTTGTGTGTGTGTGTGTGTGTGTGTGTGTGTGTGTGTGCATGGGTGTGTATGTGCGCATGTGCACTGTATATGTGTGTGTGAGTGTGTGTGAGTGTGTGTGTATGTTTGTGTACTGTATATGTGTGTGTGAGTGTGTGTGTATGTTTGTGTACTGTATATGTGTGTGTGTGTGTGTGTGTGTATGTTTGTGTACTGTATATGTGTGTGTGAGTGTGTGTGAGTGTGAGTGTATGTCTGTGTACTGTATATGTGTGTGTGAGTGTGTGTGAGTGTGTGTGTGTATGTTTGTGTACTGTATATGTGTGTGTGAGTGTGTGTGTGTATGTTTGTGTACTGTATATGTGTGTGTGAGTGTGTGTGTGTATGTTTGTGTACTGTATATGTGTGTGTGAGTGTGTGTGTGTATGTGTGTGTATGTTTGTGTACTGTATATGTGTGTGTGAGTGTGTGTGTGTATGTTTGTGTACTGTATATGTGTGTGTGAGTGTGTGTGTGTATGTGTGTGTATGTTTGTGTACTGTATATGTGTGTGTGAGTGTGTGTGTGTATGTTTGTGTACTGTATATGTGTGTGTGAGTGTGTGTGTGTATGTGTGTGTATGTTTGTGTACTGTATATGTGTGTGTGAGTGTGAGTGTGTGTGTATGTTTGTGTACTGTATATGTGTGTGTGAGTGTGTGTGTATGTTTGTGTACTGTATATGTGTGTGTGAGTGTGTGTGAGTGTGTATGTTTGTGTACTGTATATGTGTGTGTGAGTGTGTGTGTACTGTATATGTGTGTGTACTGGTATATGTCTGTGCTGTGAGCTTGTTGTGTGTATGTTTGTGTACCGTATATGTGTGTGTGAGTGTGTGTGTGTATGTTTGTGTACTGTATATGTGTGAGTGTGTGTGAGTGTGTGTGTGTATGTTTGTGTACTGTATATGTGTGTGTGAGTGTGAGTGTGTGTGTATGTTTGTGTACTGTATATGTGTGTGTGAGTGTGTGTGTGTATGTTTGTGTACTGTATATGTGTGTGTGAGTGTGAGTGTGTGTGTATGTTTGTGTACCGTATATGTGTGTGTGAGTGTGTGTGTGTATGTTTGTGTACTGTATATGTGTGAGTGTGTGTGAGTGTGTGTGTGTATGTTTGTGTACTGTATATGTGTGTGTGAGTGTGAGTGTGTGTGTATGTTTGTGTACTGTATATGTGTGTGTGAG
The DNA here is from genome assembly GCA_013621035.1 of Clarias magur. Classification (NCBI taxonomy): domain Eukaryota; kingdom Metazoa; phylum Chordata; class Actinopteri; order Siluriformes; family Clariidae; genus Clarias; species Clarias magur. Next base: position 45,889 of record QNUK01001080.1, on the reverse strand, counting down.
TGTGTGTGTGTATGTTTGTGTACTGTATATGTGTGTGTGAGTGTGTGTGTGTATGTTTGTGTACTGTATATGTGTGTGTGAGTGTGAGTGTGTGTGTATGTTTGTGTACTGTATATGTGTGTGTGAGTGTGTGTGTGTATGTTTGTGTACTGTATATGTGTGTGTGAGTGTGAGTGTGTGTGTATGTTTGTGTACTGTATATGTGTGTGTGAGTGTGTGTGTGTATGTTTGTGTACTGTATATGTGTGTGTGAGTGTGAGTGTGTGTGTATGTTTGTGTACTGTATATGTGTGTGTGAGTGTGTGTGTGTATGTTTGTGTACTGTATATGTGTGTGTGTGTGTGTGTGTATGTTTGTGTACTGTATATGTGTGTGTGAACGTGTGTGTGTTGTGGTATGTTTGATTGTTAACCGTATATTGTGTGTGTGAGCTGTGTGTGTGTGTATGTTTGTGTGTACTGTATCATGTGTCGAGTGTGTGTGAGTGTGTGTGTAGTATGTTGTCGTACTTATCTTGTGTGTTGTGAGTGTGAGTGGCCTGTGTGTATGTTTGGTGTACTTATAATGTGTGACTGTGAGTTGGTGTAGTGAGTGGTGTGTGTATGTTTGATGTACTGTATATATGTGTGTCGTGAGTGTGTGTGTGTGAGTGTGTGTGTATGTTTGTGTACTGTATATGTGTGTGTGAGTGTGTGTGAGTGTGTATGTTTGTGTACTGTATATGTGTGTGTGAGTGTGAGTGTGTGTGTATGTTTGTGTACTGTATATGTGTGTGTGAGTGTGAGTGTGTGTGTATGTTTGTGTACTGTATATGTGTGTGTGAGTGTGTGTGAGTGTGTGTGTGTATGTTTGTGTACTGTATATGTGTGTGTGAGTGTGTGTGTGTATGTGTGTGTATGTTTGTGTACTGTATATGTGTGTGTGAGTGTGTGTGTGTATGTTTGTGTACTGTATATGTGTGTGTGAGTGTGTGTGTGTATGTTTGTGTACTGTATATGTGTGTGTGAGTGTGAGTGTGTGTGTATGTTTGTGTACTGTATATGTGTGTGTGAGTGTGTGTGTGTATGTTTGTGTACTGTATATGTGTGTGTGAGTGTGAGTGTGTGTGTATGTTTGTGTACTGTATATGTGTGTGTGAGTGTGTGTGTGTATGTTTGTGTACTGTATATGTGTGTGTGAGTGTGAGTGTGTGTGTATGTTTGTGTACTGTATATGTGTGTGTGAGTGTGTGTGTGTATGTTTGTGTACTGTATATGTGTGTGTGAGTGTGAGTGTGTGTGTATGTTTGTGTACTGTATATGTGTGTGTGAGTGTGTGTGTGTATGTTTGTGTACTGTATATGTGTGTGTGTGTGTGTGTGTATGTTTGTGTACTGTATATGTGTGTGTGTGTGTGTGTGTGTCATGTTTCGTATACTGCTATATGTGTGTGTGAGTGTGAGTGTGTGTGTATGGTTTGTTTACTGTAATATGTGTGTGTGTGTTGAGTGTGTGTGTGGTATGTTTTGTGTTACTGTATATGTGTGTGTGTGTGTGAGTGTGTGTGCTATGTGTACTTATATGTGTGTGTGTGTGTGTGAGTGTGCTGTGTGTATGTTTGCTGTATGATATGTGTGTGGGTGTGTGTGAGTGTGTGTATGTTGTTTACTGTTATATGGTGTGTGTGTGTGAGTGCATGTGTGTATGTTTGTTGTTACTGTATATGTGGTGTGTGAGTGTGTGTGAGTTGTGTATGTTTGTTACTTGTATATGTGTGTGGGTGTGAGTGTTGTGTATGTTTTGTTACTGTTATATGTGTGTGTGAGTGTGTGTGTGTATGTTTGTGTACTGTATATGTGTGTGTGAGTGTGAGTGTGTGTGTATGTTTGTGTACTGTATATGTGTGTGTGAGTGTGTGTGAGTGTGTATGTTTGTGTACTGTATATGTGTGTGTGAGTGTGTGTGTGTATGTTTGTGTACTGTATATGTGTGTGTGAGTGTGTGTGTATGTTTGTGTACTGTATATGTGTGTGTGAGTGTGAGTGTGTGTGTATGTTTGTGTACTGTATATGTGTGTGTGAGTGTGTGTGTATGTTTGTGTACTGTATATGTGTGTGTGAGTGTGTGTGAGTGTGTATGTTTGTGTACTGTATATGTGTGTGTGAGTGTGTGTGTGTATGTTTGTGTACTGTATATGTGTGTGTGAGTGTGTGTGTATGTTTGTGTACTGTATATGTGTGTGTGAGTGTGAGTGTGTGTGTATGTTTGTGTACTGTATATGTGTGTGTGAGTGGTGTGTTGAGTGTGATGTTTGTGTACTGTATATGTGTCTGTGTGAGTGTGTGTGAGTGTGTATGTTTTGTTGTACTGTATATGTTTGTGTGTGTGTGAGTGTGTGTGTGTTGTTGTTGTACTGTAATATGTGTGTGTGAGTGTGAGTGTGTGTGTATGTTTGTGTACTGTATATGTGTGTGTGAGTGTGTGTGTGTATGTTTGTGTACTGTATATGTGTGTGTGAGTGTGAGTGTGTGTGTATGTTTGTGTACTGTATATGTGTGTGTGAGTGTGTGTGAGTGTGTATGTTTGTGTACTGTATATGTGTGTGTGAGTGTGTGTGTATGTTTGTGTACTGTATATGTGTGTGTGAGTGTGTGTGTATGTTTGTGTACTGTATATGTGTGTGTGAGTGTGTGTGAGTGTGTATGTTTGTGTACTGTATATGTGTGTGTGAGTGTGTGTGTACTGTATATGTGTGTGTGAGTGTGTGTGAGTGTGAGTGTATGTTTGTGTACTGTATATGTGTGTGTGAGTGTGAGTGTATGTTTGTGTACTGTATATGTGTGTGTGAGTGTGAGTGTATGTTTGTGTACGTGAGTGTGTGTGAGTGTGAGTTCCTGCATTTGCCTGTTAAAGGAAATGAAACCTGCAGCTTAATAACAACAATTTTTTTTTAAGTATTTTAAAAGCACCTCTTCTGGAATTATTATAACAATTATTTTTATACACTCGCATTTTATACACACACACACATACACACACACACACACACACACACACACACACACAAAAACATTTTAACTCTGAATTGAAGAGTGACAAAACTTTTTAGTGCCCCAATTTACACTCTAAAGCAGTTATTTAGTGCCTCTTCCCCCCCCCCTACTCTACAAAGGGGCCATTACTTTTTCACAGAGCCGGGGCAGAGGGCAGTGAGAGCCAGGAGACACCATAAACGACTCGACCCCCCACCTGGCGCTTCCTCTCATCCCCTCCTCCTGCAGTACAGTTACCGAGAGAAGGAAATGCAGTAAGCTTTACCCACATTGTGTTTATAATTATTAGGTAGTGCTGCAGTAAACACACACACACACACACACAGGTGGGGAGACGCAGGTCTGTAACAGGTCAGTACATGCATGATAAAATAAATACAGGACAAGCACACACAGGGTGATCTGTGGGAAAAAACTTCATGATAAAAACTTGTGTAGAAAACACTGAAATACAGAAGTGTGGAGTGTATAGAGTCTGTTGCACTCGTGCTACAAAGTGACCTACAATGTGACACACAGAGTGACCTACAGGGTGACACAGAGTGACCTACAGAGTGACCTACAGAGTGACACACAGAGTGGCCTTCAGGGTGACACACAGAGTGACCTTCAGGGTGACACACAGAGTGACCTACAGGGTGACACACAGAGTGACCTACAGGGTGACACACAGAGTGACCTACAGGGTGACACACAGAGTGACCTACAATGTGACACACAGAGAGACCTTCAGGGTGACACACAGAGTGACCTTCAGGGTGACACACAGAGTGACCTACATAGTGACCTTCAGGGTGACATACAGAATGACCTACGGAGTGACACACAGAGTGACCTACAAGGTGACACACAGAGTGACCTACAGAGTGACACACAGAGTGGCCTTCAGGGTGACACACAGAGTGACCTTCAGGGTGACACACAGAGTGACCTTCAGGGTGACACACAGAGTGACCTACAGGGTGACACACAGAGTGACCTACAGGGTGACACACAGAGTGACCTACAGAGTGACACACAGACTGGCCTTCAGGGTGACACACAGAGTGACCTACAATGTGGCACACAGAGAGACCTTCAGGGTGACACACAGAGTGACCTACAGAGTGACCTTCAGGGTGACACACAGAGTGACCTACAGAGTGACCTTCAGGGTGACATACAGAATGACCTACGGAGTGACACACAGAGTGACCTACAGGGTGATACACAGAGTGACCTACAATGTGACACACAGAGAGACCTTCAGGGTGACACACAGAGTGACCTTCAGGGTGACAAACAGAGTGACCTACATAGTGACCTTCAGGGTGACATACAGAATGACCTACGGAGTGACACACAGAGTGACCTACAGGGTGATACACAGAGTGACCTACAATGTGACACACAGAGAGACCTTCAGGGTGACACACAGAGTGACCTTCAGGGTGACACACAGAGTGACCTACATAGTGACCTTCAGGGTGACATACAGAATGACCTACGGAGTGACACACAGAGTGACCTACAGGGTGATACACAGAGTGACCTACAATGTGACACACAGAGAGACCTTCAGGGTGATACACAGAGTGACCTTCAGGGTGACACACAGAGTGACCTACATAGTGACCTTCAGGGTGACATACAGAATGACCTACGGAGAGACACACAGAGTGACCTACAGGGTGATACACAGAGTGACCTACAATGTGACACACAGAGAGACCTTCAGGGTGACACACAGAGTGACCTTCAGGGTGACACACAGAGTGACCTACATAGTGACCTTCAGGGTGACATACAGAATGACCTACGGAGTGACACACAGAGTGACCTACAGGGTGATACACAGAGTGACCTACAATGTGACACACAGAGAGACCTTCAGGGTGACACACAGAGTGACCTTCAGGGTGACACACAGAGTGACCTACATAGTGACCTTCAGGGTGACATGCAGAATGACCTACGGAGTGACACATAGAGTGACCTACAGAGTGACCTACAGAGTGACCTTCAGGATAACACACAGAGTGACCTTCAGCGTGACACAGAGTGACCTTCAGGGTGACACACAGAGTGACATACAGAATGACCTACGGAGTGACACAGAGAGTGACCTACAGAGTGAACACCTCTTTAGGCAGACATGAGGGCGGTTCCAGACTGCGGAACAATTGTGTTCTCACTGATCAACATGACAGATTTAGGGGCAGGGTGTTCTCGCTCCAGGGGCCCTAATGTAAAAATGCCATGTAATGTAAAGTCAGGTAAGTGGAGCCTCAATGGATCAGACACGTCCTGTAGATGCTCAGATCAGATGGAGATCAGGACTCTGACTGAGACAGGGTCAACACCACACGTCTCAATCCTTTCCTGCTGTAAGAGGCAGCGGGGAACACTGGAGTCACGAGCAGTGTTTATGTAACGTAGATGGTGCGTGTCAATGTAACATCCATAAGAATGCAGAACATCACCTCTGAAACCATGCGGGAACCACCGGCTCACCTTCTGCCCATAGTGCATCCTGAAGTAAGGTAAGCCACACACACACACACACACACACACACACACACACAGCCAAACAGTTCTGATGCTCACATGCTCGCAGGACACACTGACACAGATGTGTGATTGAGCGGCTCAGGCAACAGCTGGAAGGAAAAACTCTGAGACGCCATGAAGAAGAAACCTAGAGAGGGTTACATCCTCTACATCAATACCTCAAAAACCTGTAATACTGTAAACAACACTCAGAAACAACACCGCTAGACATGCTTATTCAGAAGTGCATTTAAAGGGGGGAAATGCAAAAATATTGGCACCTCCCAATGGGTTGTGACTGCAATGATGATGAATCCACATCTCTCCCC
>QNUK01001080.1:22500-35000 GCA_013621035.1 Clarias magur | reverse complement strand
TGCATGTAACACACACACACACACACACACAGACACACACACACTAATACATTCCCGCAGCCGTTAGCGCTCAGCAGCTGTATGGGCTTTATGAATTTAAATCATCAACAATAACAGGAGTCCTGAGCCGAGCGGTTAATCATTAAACTCCTCCAACGTTTCCTCTGTGTTACACTCACCGCAGGTTTTACATCACAGTCTGTAAGGTGTGTGTGTGTGTGTGTGTGTGTGTGTGTGTGTGTGTGTGTGTGTGTGTGTGTGCATGTGAGTGTGTGTGAGTGTGTGTGTGTGTGCATGTGAGTGTGTGTGTGCATGTGAGTGTGGGTGTGTGTGTGTGTGTGTTATCTGGAGTGGCTCTGTAAAGCTCTTTGCCAGTTTACACCTCTAATCCTGCACAAAATATGCATACAAGGATTAGCAACCTGTGTGTGTGTGTGTGTGTGTGTGTGTGCACAGTAAACACACACTCATCCACAACATTCATGTAATAAATAATTGAAAAAAAAACTTCACATACACACAGACAGACTCACACACACTCACACGTGGTTTTGTTTGAATTTCCGTTTCAAAACCACATTCGTATGTTCACACCTGGACTTTGAACCTCACCTGTACTCTTCTTCTACCACACACACACACACACACACACACGTTTTGGGATATTTGATTAGACAGAGGTGTAAATGTAACTCAAATACCTGTAAAGTGGAGACAGCACTGTGTGTGTGTGTGTGTGTGTGTGTGTGTGTGTGTGTGTGTGTGTGTCTGATGACGCTCATCTATTTTTAACTTGATCTCTTAAGGTTTCAGTGAGACGCAGAGCCAATGTCCTGCTTCAAGGCATTGCCTTTATCAATAATGCATCTGTGTGTCTTTAGTACAAAAACACACTTACACACACACACACACACACACACACACACACACACACACACACCTCAGCTTTGTACTTTACACACACTGATGCATAACGATTTAATGCATTCGAGAGTAATAACTGTAGTATTATTACTACGTACACCATCGGTCATTCAGTCAGAGTGTATGTGTGTGTGTGTGTGTGTGTGTGTGTGTGTGTGCGTGTGTGTGTTGCTCAGGACGCACGAGCTGATCACATGATGTCAGATGAACAGATCTCAGTGTGAGGTCAGAGGTCACATTATTTGTGTTTATTTAAACACTGATCAGGAAAGTGACCAGACGACCAATCATCAGCAACACATTATTCAGAACACACTCCTCCTGTCTCGTTATCGTTATCAGGTGGGCGTGGTCTCTTCCAGGATGACTCATCCCACTTCCCCCCCACAGCTCACTGAATAGTTTGATGAAAGTGAAAATGTTTTGAGCTCGCATTTTAAGGTGTGTATCTCGCTGTACAGCTCTACAGTGCAGCTGACTCACTTACAGCTGCACTGTGCACAACTGACACACACACACACACACACAGACACACACACACACACACACACACATACTTGACTTAAGTAAGCCTAGCACAGAGCAGATCTGGGCCCGTATTAACCAAGCGTCTCAGAATTATTCCTAGGACTCATTTAGGACTGAAATTAGTCCTAGCTCAGAGTAGGACATAAACGTTCTTTATGAAGCTTCCTATTCTTACTCTCAGTGAGGAGTGAAACTGCGCCGAGGACAGTGTGTGACGTGACTGTTTATGACACTGAGAGCCGTAAAGTAGTGTGTGTTATAGTGTGTGTTATAGTGTGTGTTATAGTGTGTGTTATAGTGTGTGTAATAGTGTGTGTAATAGTGTGTGTTATAGTGTGTGTTATAGTGTGTGTAATAGTGTGTGTTATAGTGTGTGTAATAGTGTGTTATAGTGTGTGTTATAGTGTGTGTTATAGTGTGTGTTATAGTGTGTGTAATAGTGTGTGTTATAGTGTGTGTTATAGTGTGTGTTATAGTGTGTGTTATAGTGTGTGTAATAGTGTGTGTTATAGTGTGTGTAATAGTGTGTGTTATAGTGTGTGTAATAGTGTGTTATAGTGTGTGTTATAGTGTGTGTTATAGTGTGTGTTATTGTGTGTGTAATAGTGTGTGTTATTGTGTGTGTTATAGTGTGTGTAATAGTGTGTGTTATAGTGTGTGTAATAGTGTGTGTTATAGTGTGTGTAATAGTGTGTGTTATAGTGTGTGTAATAGTGTGTGTTATAGTGTGTGTTATAGTGTGTGTTATAGTGTGTGTAATAGTGTGTGTTATAGTGTGTGTTATAGTGTGTGTAAGAGTGTGTTATAGTGTGTGTAATAGTGTGTGTTATAGTGTGTGTAATAATGTGTGTTATAGTGTGTGTAATAGTGTGTGTTATAGTGTGTGTAATAGTGTGTGTTATAGTGTGTGTAATAGTGTGTGTAATAGTGTGTGTTATAGTGTGTGTATAGTGTGTGTATATAGTGTGTGTTATAGTGTGTGTAATAGTGTGTGTATAGTGTGTGTGTAATAGTGTGTGTAGTATGGTGTTGTAGTGTGTGTTATAATGTGTGTAATAGTGTGTGTTATAGTGTGTGTTATAGTGTGTGTAATAGTGTGTGTTATAGTGTGTGTTATAGTGTGTGTAATAGTGTGTAATAGTGTGTGTAATAGTGTGTGTTATAGTGTGTGTTATAGTGTGTGTAATAGTGTGTGTTATAGTGTGTGTTATAGTGTGTGTTATAGTGTGTGTAATAGTGTGTGTTATAGTGTGTGTAATAGTGTGTGTTATAGTGTGTGTAATAGTGTGTGTTATAGTGTGTGTTATAGTGTGTGTTATAGTGTGTGTAATAGTGTGTGTTATAGTGTGTGTTATAGTGTGTGTAATAGTGTGTGTTATAGTGTGTGTTATAGTGTGTGTTATAGTGTGTGTTATTGTGTGTGTAATAGTGTGTGTAATAGTGTGTGTAATAGTGTGTGTTATAGTGTGTGTTATAGTGTGTGTAATAGTGTGTGTTATAGTGTGTGTTGTAGTGTGTGTAGTAGTGTGTGTTATAGTGTGTGTAATATTGTGTGTTATAGTGTGTGTAATAGTGTGTGTTATAGTGTGTGTAATAGTGTGTGTTATAGTGTGTGTAATAGTGTGTGTTATAGTGTGTGTAATAGTGTGTGTAATAGTGTGTGTTATAGTGTGTGTAATAGTGTGTGTTATAGTGTGTGTAATAGTGTGTGTTATAGTGTGTGTAATAGTGTGTGTTATAATGTGTGTAATGGTGTGTGTTATGGTGTGTGTTATAGTGTGTGTTATAGTGTGTGTAATAGTGTGTGTTATAGTGTGTGTAATAGTGTGTGTAATAGTGTGTGTTATAGTGTGTGTAATAGTGTGTGTTATAGTGTGTGTAATAGTGTGTGTTATAGTGTGTGTAATAGTGTGTGTTATAGTGTGTGTAATAGTGTGTGTTATAGTGTGTGTAATAGTGTGTGTAATAGTGTGTGTTATAGTGTGTGTAATAGTGTGTGTTATAGTGTGTGTAATAGTGTGTGTTATAGTGTGTGTAATAGTGTGTGTTATAGTGTGTGTAATAGTGTGTGTTATAGTGTGTGTTATAGTGTGTGTTATAGTGTGTGTAATAGTGTGTGTAATAGTGTGTGTAATAGTGTGTGTAATAGTGTGTGTTATAGTGTGTGTAATAGTGTGTGTTATAGTGTGTGGTATAGTGTGTGTAATAGTGTGTGTTATAGTGTGTGTAGTAGTGTGTGTAGTAGTGTGTGTTATAGTGTGTGTTATAGTGTGTGTTATAGTGTGTGTTATAGTGTGTGTAATAGTGTGTGTTATAGTGTGTGTAATAGTGTGTGTAATAGTGTGTGTAGTAGTGTGTGTTGTAGTGTGTGTTATAGTGTGTGTAATAGTGTGTGTAATAGTGTGTGTTATAGTGTGTGTTATAGTGTGTGTTATAGTGTGTGTTGTAGTGTGTGTAATAGTGTGTGTTATAGTGTGTGTAGTAGTGTGTGTTGTAGTGTGTGTTATAATGTGTGTAATAGTGTGTGTAGTAGTGTGTGTAATAGTGTGTTATAGTGTGTGTAGTAGTGTGTAATAGTGTGTGTAATAGTGTGTGTAGTAGTGTGTAATAGTGTGTGTAATAGTGTGTGTAATAGTGTGTAATAGTGTGTGTAATAGTGTGTGTTATAGTGTGTGTTATAGTGTGTGTAATAGTGTGTGTAGTAGTGTGTGTTGTAGTGTGTGTTATAATGTGTGTAATAGTGTGTGTAATAGTGTGTGTTATAGTGTGTGTAATAGTGTGTGTAATAGTGTGTGTAGTAGTGTGTGTTGTCGTGTGTGTTATAGTGTGTGTAATAGTGTGTGTAATAGTGTGTGTTATAGTGTGTGTTGTAGTGTGTGTAATAGTGTGTGTTATAGTGTGTGTAGTAGTGTGTGTTGTAGTGTGTGTTATAATGTGTGTAATAGTGTGTGTAATAGTGTGTGTAATAGTGTGTAATAGTGTGTGTTATAGTGTGTGTTATAGTGTGTGTAATAGTGTGTGTTATAGTGTGTGTTATAGTGTGTGTAATAGTGTGTGTTATAGTGTGTGTAATAGTGTGTGTAATAGTGTGTGTTACAGTGTGTGTTATAGTGTTTGTTATAGTGTGTGTTATAGTGTGTGTTATAGTGTGTGTTATAGTGTGTGTAATAGTGTGTGTTATAGTGTGTGTAATAGTGTGTGTTATAGTGTGTGTAATAGTGTGTGTAGTAGTGTGTGTTATAATGTGTGTAATAGTGTGTGTAATAGTGTGTGTTATAGTGTGTGTAATAGTGTGTGTAATAGTGTGTGTAGTAGTGTGTGTTGTAGTGTGTGTTATAGTGTGTGTAATAGTGTGTGTAATAGTGTGTGTTATAGTGTGTGTTGTAGTGTGTGTAATAGTGTGTGTTATAGTGTGTGTAGTAGTGTGTGTTGTAGTGTGTGTTATAATGTGTGTAATAGTGTGTGTAGTAGTGTGTGTTATAGTGTGTGTAATAGTGTGTGTTATAATGTGTGTTATAGTGTGTGTTATAGTGTGTGTTATAGTGTGTGTAGTAGTGTGTGTTGTAGTGTGTGTAATAGTGTGTGTAGTAGTGTGTGTTATAGTGTGTGTTATAGTGTTTGTTATAGTGTGTGTAATAGTGTGTGTTATAGTGTGTGTTATAGTGTGTGTAATAGTGTGTGTAATAGTGTGTGTTATAGTGTGTGTAATAGTGTGTGTTATAGTGTGTGTTATAGTGTGTGTAATAGTGTGTGTTATAATGTGTGTTATAGTGTGTGTTATAGTGCTGTGTTCTTGTGTTTTTATGGTGGTGTTAAATGTGTTCTTATAGTGTGTGTAATAGTGGTGTGTATAGTGTGTGTTATAGTGTGTGTAATAGTGTGTGTTATAGTGTGTGTTATGTGTGTGTAATAGTGTGTTGTTTAGTGTTTATAGTGTGTGTAACTAGTGTGTGTTTATAGTGTGTGTTATAATGTGTGTATGTGGTGTTTAGTGTTGTGATAGTTGTTTTAGGTGTGTGTTTATGTGTGTGTATAGTTGTGTGTTATAGTGTGTGTAATAATGTGTGTTATGGTTGTGTGGTAATAGTTGTGTGTAATTAAGTAGTGTGTAATTAGTGTGTGTTATAGTGTGTGTAATAGTGTGTGTAATAGTGTGTGTTATAGTGTGTGTAATAGTGTGTGTTATAGTGTGTGTTATAGTGTGTGTAATAGTGTGTGTTATAGTGTGTGTAATAGTGTGTGTTATAGTGTGTGTTATAGTGTGTGTAATAGTGTGTGTTATAGTGTGTTATAGTGTGTGTAATAGTGTGTGTTATAGTGTGTGTAATAATGTGTGTTATAGTGTGTGTAATAGTGTGTGTAATAGTGTGTGTAATAGTGTGTGTAATAGTGTGTGTTATAATGTGTGTAATAGTGTGTGTTATGGTGTGTGTTATAGTGTGTGTTATGGTGTGTGTAATAGTGTGTGTAATAGTGTGTGTTATAATGTGTGTAATAGTGTGTGTTATGGTGTGTATGTGTGTGTTATGGTGTGTAATAGTGTGTTGTTATTGGTGTGTGTTTAGTGTGTGTTTTTATGTGTTGTAATAGTTGTGTATAGTGTGTGTAGTGTGGATTATAGTTTTGTTTATAGTGTTGTAATAGTGTGTGTTATAGTGTGTGTAGTAGTGTGTGTAGTAGTGTGTGTTATAGTGTGTGTTATAGTGTGTGTTATAGTGTGTGTTATAGTGTGTGTAATAGTGTGTGTTATAGTGTGTGTAATAGTGTGTGTTATAGTGTGTGTAATAGTGTGTGTTATAGTGTGTGTAATAGTGTGTGTAATAGTGTGTGTTATAGTGTGTGTAATAGTGTGTGTAATAGTGTGTGTTATAGTGTGTGTAATAGTGTGTGTTATAGTGTGTGTAATAGTGTGTGTTATAGTGTGTGTAATAGTGTGTGTTATAGTGTGTGTTATAGTGTGTGTTATAGTGTGTGTAATAGTGTGTGTTATGGTGTGTGTTATAGTGTGTGTTATGGTGTGTGTAATAGTGTGTGTTATAGTGTGTGTAATAGTGTGTGTAATAGTGTGTGTTATAGTGTGTGTAATAGTGTGTGTTATAGTGTGTGTTATAGTGTGTGTAATAGTGTGTGTTATAGTGTGTGTTATAGTTTTTACAGGTTTTTGTAGATTTAAACGGTGGAAAAGTGAAATGGAGAAATCAGCTGCAGTTGTGTGAAAGCTTTATACACACAGACTCGTAACTCATAGACGCGTAACTCGCTGCATGACGTCATCCTCATCACTCTGCTCCAATCAGTAAAGTCTAGTTAAAATAGAGCTGTGTAGGACCGTTATAATCTGATCAACATGACTTCAAAAAGAAAGTGAAATGTAAAATTCTGCCCTACTCTTACCTCTGAAGATAAAGAGGGCCTCACCAGTTAGGACCCCTCCGGAGCTCTCCTACATTTTGGTGGAGATAGGAGTGATTTCCTATTTTAAGAATGTTAATGTAGCTCTTATTCCTACTCCTAAAAGTAGGACCAAAATGGTGGCACTTTGAGAATTTTTTACATATTTTTATCAAATACGGGGCCTGATATTTAACGAGCACCACCGCGTGCAGTACACGGATAAATGAATCCCATCCGAGTGGCTCATGTCACCTCAGTGACTTCCTAAAATACAAACGTCTGACCTTCTCGAGGTCTCATCCCGTCTGTCTTTCTTTCCCTCCGTCGCTCTGTTGCTTTTTTCCTTCAACTATATTCCTATCACCTTCTGAAGGTTAATGAGATCAGAACAGAGGAGACAATCATAACACACACACACACACACACACACACACACACTCACACACACACACTCACACACACACTCACACACACACTCACACACACATACACACACACATACACACACTCGTGGCGTGACGAGGCGTGGCGTGACGTGGCGTGACAAGGCGTGGCGTGCCGTGGCATGGAGGCGATCAGTGTGTAGCGCTCCTGAGGCGTTTCTGAGCAGGTGGCTTTGATAGCAGCCTTCGGCTCGTCTCCACTGCTCAGCAGGATGATGTGAAGCGTCACACACACTGCTCTGTACTGAATCTGTGTTCCGTTCCGTTAAACAGTACTCCCTGCACCCTACTCAGGGAATGAGGCTTAAGGGAACGTTCCCCCATTCAGAACACCACGGAATGTCGTACATCACGTCCTCCCTGCGTTACCCTAAAGTGATAATGGGTCACAGTTCCCTCTGACCTGAGCACTTTTCTTTACCTCACTTAGAAATTCTACTTAACATGGCTGAAGACCCTGCGCAGTGCACGTGAGGGGGAACGAGCGCGTGATCGTAGCGTACCGTCAACTAGCATGCCGCGTGTAGATCGTCAGACTTCTGATCAGTTGACACAAAAGGGCAGCAATTTAAACATACAGCAAACACAAAGCCAAGCAGAGTGTGTTCTGTGAAAACACACCGAGGAAGAGCTCAGTGCTATAACACAGGTCTCCTAATAACACACAAGGATCAACATGAAACACAGCGCGAGGCGAGTGTCGCTAACGCTGCAGGGACGCTGGCGATGCGAGACGGAGCTGAGACGGACAGCGCGAGGTGAGAAACAAGTAACAGCTCGAACCCGCTCTGATTTTATGATGTTCATGATGATCGGCCGTGTGATGAATCTCTTTAACATTGTTTCTGCTCAGACGGGCCACCAGACGGGCCGGAGGTGGCTCGCGGTGTTCGGGCTCCGAGTTACCGATCAGGAGGACGGCGGTTCTGTTGGGCCCTTGAGCGAGGCCCTTAACCCTGTCTCCACCAGGGGGCCGTAAAAGGGCTGACCCCTGCCCTCTGACCCCTGCCCTCTGACCCCTGCCCTCTGCCTACTAACTAAATCTGGGATGTGAGAAGAATAAAGTATTTCACAGTAATGTGTATGTGATGAATAAGTGTAAATAATAACCCGACCTGAGTCACAAACACACACACACACACACACACACACACACACACACACACTGCTGTTGTGTGTAAACGATTTAACACAGGTATGGAAGTCACCTCATCTCATGAGTCATTGCACTCCGCGTTCCCTTAACAAGAGAGTAAATAGCTGATTGTTCCTGATGTAACGTCTCAGTTTCCAGGAAACGATTTCACTCAAACTTCTCCATCCTGGTCTCAGCATCACTGATGTTTTAAACTGAGCTGTGTGTGAGAGTGTGTGAGTGTGTGTGCAGGGGTTGTTTTTAGCAATTTACTGTACATTCTGCACCTTTGACCAAATGAATCAGTAACACGCATCTGAACTGCTTCACTCGACTGAAAGTGTCCTTCCAAAATAACACGTGCAAACAGGAAGCCGATGTGGCAGCCCGAAACTCGCCAGGATGCCCGCGGTGCCCACGGTGCCCTCTCACACACTCTCACACACTCTCACACACTCTCACACACTCAGGACCGGGTACTCTGTCTGTCTGTTCAAAATCTCTACAGACTTTTTCTTTTTTTTTTCTTTGTTTTTTTAAAATACTGTAACATTATAGCGAACAAACTGCACTGATCCTGAAGGATTGTTTGGACTTTATGGAAAACTATAATTGTATTCTTTGGTATGTGTGTGAGAACAAAAACCTGCACACACACACATTTACATTTAAGAACTGAGAAATACTGACATCAGGGAAGTGTAGAAGAGAGAAACCTCAGGTGTGTAAGACGATCAGAAAAGAAAAAAAGTAAAACGTATAAAGATAAATAACAATAATAATAATAATAATAATAATATTACTAATGGAAGGAGATACTACAGGGGTGACGTGCCGTGACGTGTGTATGTACAGTATCGTGACCTCCGGACAAAAGCAGGCGATACAGTAAAGGGAATTCACTCAGAATGACTAAGGCTGTTACTGAACGAGTGTTTCATTAAAGACTGACTTAATTCTTGACTCTGATTGGTCAGAAGGTACTGAGGTGCTGATTAACGTCCTGCTTGTAACAGATGATTATTTCTATAATAACAGCACATTTACAGCGAGTCACATACTGACGTCCACACACTTATTCTCAGACACATTTAACAGATCTCACTTTTCTAAAAGGAGATGTTTATGTAGCAGTTTTGTCTCCAGTGCTTCTCTGTCGCTGGAAAGATTTCAGATTATTAGATCAGTGGTATTTTTTGTCATTACTTCAACAGACTGAAAAAAGTTTATTTTGCTTGTTTTTTTGAGAAACTGATCCATGTGCCTCTGGTGCTCCCCTTATGTGTTCCTGTGTCTGAGGAGTTTATAAATGACCAGCGCTGACACACCTACAGCACTGTGCACAAGTATACACCCCCCACCGCCCACACTCGCTCCCACACTCGCTCTCACACTCGCTCTCACACTCACACTCGCTCCCACACTCCCACTCTCACACTCGCTCTCACTCTCACACTCGATCTCACTTCCACTCGCTCCCACACTCACTCTCACTCGCTCCCACACTCCCACTCTCACACTCACTCTCACTCCCACTCGATCCCACACTCCCACTCTCACACTCGCTCTCACTCTCACACTCGCTCTCACTCCCACTCGCTCCCACACTCACTCTCACTCGCTCCCACACTCCCACTCTCACACTCGCTCCCACTCTCACACTCGCTCTCACTCTCACACTCGCTCTCACTCCCACTCGCTCCCACACTCCCACTCTCACACTCGCTCCCACTCTCACACTCGCTCTCACTCTCACACTCGATCTCACTTCCACTCGCTCCCACACTCCCACTCTCACACTCGCTCTCACTCTCACACTCGCTCCCACTCTCACACTCGCTCCCTCTCACACTCACTCCCACTCTCACTCTTACACTCGCTCTCACACACTCACTCTCACACTCACTCTCTTTTGTTAAAGCAGTCACGTGTGCTCCTCATGAAATTGTATCATCGCTTCCAGGGTTTATTTATCAGCTACACTGTTAACCAGGTGACACCAGCATCTGCTGATGTTGTAAACACTAATATGCTAATGTGTATATATGGTATTGTAACGTCTCCACCAGGACTCGGCGTCTGGACTCTGTAGGTTTAACTGCGTTGTTAGTTACTGTAATAAACATCTTTTCTTCCTTTTCTCACTACATTAGCAGCATAGAGTTAAATATCACCGGATTATTTCTTGACTTTGTTGCAATGCTGATAATAATAATCCATCACAAAGCCATGTGATTCTCCTGTGTCTCCCTGCAGTGGACGCTGCTCACGCATGGCCTCCTGCACAAAGCGCACCGTTAGTGGCCCAAAGAATGCAGCTTTTAGTTTTGTTTTTTCACACCGTCCTCCTTTTTTTCCAAAAGACAGAAAGGTTGCGTGGTTCCTTCTCATTCATTTAGGCGTGTTTTTTTTTCACTTCTGTAAAAGCCACCCGAATAATCTGCCCTACTTTCTGTGGCTTCTGCGCTGAACAGCTCCAGGATGAGTGGGACGACTCGCTCTCCTGCTGGCGCTTCGGTTACACAGCGTACAGTAGCTGATCTCAGGTCAGACGATGGAATGTAACGCCACTGAACACAGTCACACACACCATGGACCCTGCAGAGGCTCCGGTCACATCCAGCACTTTCACACACACACGTGTTTGTTTCAGTAACACATCACGTCACATTCTCATCTGGGAACAAAAAATCTCCTTAATGTGTAATTCTAAGCAGCTTTGTCCATGTGTGTGTGTGTGTGTGTGTGTGTGTGTGTGCAGGTTTCACAGGTGTGTTAGTACATAAACTTTTAATCATGATTTAATGAGTGTTTTCATGTTTATTATTCTTCATCACACGCGTTCGTGCCACAATACAAATGTGAAAGAATATTAAACACCTGCAGCTTTCTGACTCTGTGCTCGTCGAGTTTAACCTGATGTTTAACACGTTGTTCTTTAACACTCCTTCCTTATAATCCTGTAATTAGACGTGCATGAAGGCTGAAACACACTGAGCTGACACGCTACAGAAATAACGTCCATATTTTACTGGTTCATCCAATTCAATCTCAGTCGACACAAAACATTTCCTAGCTGGAGGTGACTTTGGACACCAGGCCACCGGGACGAGCAGATGTGCAGCGCCGCTGTATAACGTGTGATCATCCTCAGGTCCACGATTTCATGAAGAAAATAAACTTTTACAGCATTTGACAGAAGCCCGTTAACAGAGTAACTTACATTTCAGGTCTTTACACTTCTGAGTGGTTGAGGGTTAAAGGGCCTCCCTGAAGGGCCCGACAACGCAACATGGTGGTGATGGGACTTGAACCTGGGGCCTTCCAGTCAGCAGGGCAATGCCTAACCCCTGCCCCTCCCTCCCAGTTCCCACAGAAACACAACTGCTGCAGTTTCCACCAAACAAGTCAGTGCTGGTCACGACAGAAAGGCACCAGAACTCCCAGTGCGCCACAGACGACCTCAGACGGGAAGCCGACGCTCCCCAGTCCGATCCACCTGCAGGATCTGACGCTAACGTCCCGGTTACAGACACCACGGCGCAATCCTAATTCTGCTTCTCAATTCTCTCCATTGCTGAAAAGTAAACAGTGACGCCGTTAAAGTCATTTCTTGCTTTTTCTACCCAGACTGCACACTCAAAATAATCCTCCTGAAAGGATTTAATAAAAAGGAAAAATGACATTGAGTTTATATAGAGTGAACATGAGTTTAACAAGGTCCTTTGAGCCTTTGAAATCCTACAACAGAAACCTTTGCGCTTTGTGGTGAAGTGATTTTCGAAGATTCTCGGCTTTTTACAAATAGACACGTTTGCTCATTTGCGCTGCTCAGTCGCGCGGCGTTCGGCTTCTCGCTGATCCTGAGCGCTGGATTCAGGAGGATGTGGTGTAACACACATGGGGATCCCATTCAGAAGCACACACACACACACACACACACACACACACACACACACGCTACATGCTGATGGAACCAGTGAAAATGCTGAGCAGAACAATGACGTACCGGCGCAAAGCAAGTGTCGCTGTGTTCACCCCGATTACTGTGTAGCGTACAGGGTGAAGGGAACACG
>QNUK01001080.1:0-17500 GCA_013621035.1 Clarias magur | reverse complement strand
GCTCGCTCGCGCACCATTGGGGGCGGAGTCACACACTCGGAGGTCAGCGCTATCCGCTCCCTCCGCTGCGTGAGCTCACAGACGCCCCTGACTGGCTGTAGAGCCGTGATTAATGGGGGAGCACTAAGTACCTCTCGTCCCTCCCCTCTGAGAGAGCTCGGCCAATCAGCTCTCTCTAGACCTCCGGCTGCGAGAGGTTACAGCACCACCCGGGATTCGAACACGCGATCTCCAGATGATAGGGCGAGCGCTTTAACCACTGCGCCACTCGGAGGCCCAGTACATTTTAAAAGTCTTTAAAACCATGGATGATAAGACATAACAAAATCCCCAAAGTGTGCACTGTGTAAATGTTCGACTTCATCCAAACTCAGTAGTGAGCGCGTTTGAAGATGGACGTCTCAGTACTGACTGTGTTCCACACCACGACTGCTAGTTGGGAGAATGACGTAAACTGGACGAGAGGCGTGTGTGATGCGTGTGTGACGCGTGTGTGACGCGTGTGACGTGTGTGACGCGTGTCGTTAAAAACATCTAACTTCAGTCCTGATCCAGTGAGACGCAGGTGAGATGATGAGAGATGATCAGGAGGTGATGAGTTCACTGCTGTTGCTGAATGCCGAGGGGTCGGAACAGACGAGAGGGGAAACGAGGTCGTTGTTGAAGCTGTTACACAAACCACCAGTGTGTAAACTGTATCATTAGGCAGTTTGCAGCTTGTCGCAGTAACACATTTGGTCTTGTTCCTTTTATTTGATCCACATCATACAATTTCATTTAATATGAACAATTTAGGGGGTCAAGACTTTTGCACATTACTGTAGTTAAAATGTTGTGTGGTATTTTTCGCACAACACACAACACATTGTTCGGCACAAGACACGACGTTTTATGTTTTACAAAACTAGATTATTTATTATTATTATTATTATTATTTTTATTATCATCAGCTACAGTATTAGTTTTAAGGACCTGCTTTGTTCTTCTGTAACACTTTGCTGGTGGCGTGCACATTAAATCTATTAATAAGAAATAAAGAAGAAAGAAAGAATAAAGAAATAAAGAATTTTCTAAATGTTGTTTATACATTCAAGGTCAAATTCCAAAGTGATGTATATTCAGTCTGTTTCTGAACTAAATATTTCCTCCTGTTATTGGAGAGCAGATATTGTGACGTACTGAAAAGCTCGATGTTGGGATTCAAACCGTCTGTAAATGAACTGGAGGGGCGAGACGAGCTGGACTGGGAGCTTCTGAACCCTGAGCAGCGCGACAGCAGGGACCAGACCAGCTAGCAGTCTCGGCACCGCACGCCGATCAGCAACCAACAACACACTCTTATTATTACTCATTTACCGTAAATCCCTCAGTCTCGATCACTCATGCAGTCACGGCGTCTGCGCATCAACGCTGAGACTCACGGACTCACAGCACGAAAGGGAGCTGGACAAATTAACAGGAACAATCCAGTGAAAAAGCCCTTTCAGTAACTAAAGCAATTACAAATGCAGCTAAACACATGAGTCACAGTTTAGCAGTTTGGATCGGCGCTAGACACGTCTTTACAATCAGCAAGTCTTTAAAGCAGGAGGGCAAAAAGTCAGACTGTCTCAATCAGAAAGAAAATCATTTAATGCATCGAGGGAAACATGCTCACTTAAGCCGGATCTGCTCAAACAACATTCGTCTGCGGTCACGAGCAGGCGCTTTAGGACATCTGACAGCATCGCTACGAAAGAATTCCTTTAAAAAACATCCCAGACCTGAATCAGCACCTCTGTGACCCAGTGCGAACACAAATTACATGTTGCAGGGTTCACTGGAGGCCGAATATAACGGAGTTCAGGAGCCGTGATGCAAAAGGCCCAGACGCGTAACCAGGACTGAGGAGGACGAAGCCTGAAGAGCAATGGAAAGATTAACGCCAGTTGTCTTGGGCTCTTTTTTTGTTTTCCTGAAACCAGATGTGTTCATCTTCAGAGAAGTTCATCATCCCACAACATCTGGTGTCTGCAGTTGAACCTGATGGTGGATCCACAGGACACGGGAAACGTCATGGGAACCGAATGTACCGTCATCGCTACGCGTGTTCGTATGAATGAACTTTTATAGTCTAATGTGAACTTATTTGTGGATGTTAGGAAGATCATTTCTTAGAGAATCAAATGATATGAAAGTGTCGAACTGGCCAGCCTTAATGTAAACTCCATGAGGAATGCAAAAGGTTTCAGGATGAATCAGGCTTAGTGCAGCTCTCAGTGAACATCCTAACACACGCACCAGCAGATCCAAATGTAAGAACAGGTACAGAACGCACTTTCATATGGTAACAAGAACACTAAGAGCAGGCTTTGAAACCACTACTGGTGCCGGGGCGGGGCCTATTTCATTCCCAATCAAAACACTCAACTGTGTCAGAAACTCTCTAAGACGGCTTTTCATTCGTCCTTTATTTCATTTTCAGAGTTGTCTAGGTTGACTTTGTTTCCCTGAATGCCGTGCTCGGAGCACACGTTACACAATGCACGGTGTTGTGTGTCAACATTCAGTGTCTCAACAGTGTTAAGAAGAGCAGAAGTTCAGCACCGAAGGGGAAAAAATCTTTTTCTGAAATCTTTCTGTTCTGCAGTTTAGAGTTCGAATCATCAGACCGAGGGGGCAAACACCTCCTGTTACACACGGTCACATGATATACATCACAAGCAGTAACAGTGTACACATTAACACCACTCCTACAGCTACTCCATCGGGTGTGTGTTACCATTTGTAAAGAGAGCGTTCGAGTCAAAGCGGAACTTCTGACTGTACAGAATAACAGAACACTGAGAGTAAACACTCGCTTTATGTCTCTATATAATCCCCTGATACACTCATGCACTTATCACAGAGTCTCACTAGAGCTCGGACACCATCAGGGGACAAAGTTCTCTCAGTACGGCGGAGCCGCGATCGGATCGTCTGTCTGATTCACGTCTCAAACGCCGGCCTCCCACGAACTCCTGTAATATTCCAAACATGTGACATTACAGGTCAGGACTGTACGGGGGCGTGGCCATCCCTCCCAGCCCTGAACACCCTGATGATGTCTCGTAAACACAGCCGTACGGGGTTCAGCCTGAGGCACTGTAGCCCAAACTGCAGCAGTTTTGCAGCAAGACAGAAAGTATATAGTCTTGTTATATAAAAAGTGATATTTCTTGACAGCGTCAAAAATTAAATAAAAGACCCAATCTGTTTACACAAATGCTATACAAAATAAAAGACTCTTTAAATTAAAGACCAAAGTACAACTATAACACCACGCTGATAACTTTCAGAGGTGGGATCCTGGAGCGATCAGACAGTGGTGTGGAGATGCTCGGGTTCCCGTCTCAGCAGAGCGCACTGTATACCGGAACACTGCTATCACTCTCTCTGGAACTCAACATGTTGTTTACGTCTCCGTACATTCCCTCAATAACAAGCCTCACTTTTCACAGGCATTTCGTTCTCCATGACTGCCAGCAGCAGATCTTTTTAACAAGACGGTCTAATCTCAGCTGTATGGTGGCACACAGTTGGTAGCAGTGCCACCTCGCAGCTCAAAGGGGCCCTCGTGCAATCCTGAGCTGGAGTTCGTTCTCCACAACAGGGAGGAGAATTTCCAAACATTTTAATATCAACAGATTATGATGTGTTTCTTTATTTAATCAGTTATTTAAACCATGGAGGTGGAGGACAGTCCTGAGAAACTTACTAGATTTACTTTATATTTCCACTTATTACACTTTAGAATATCAGCTCCATTAAATGTAAAGCTGTGTAGTGCACTACGTAGGGTGTACACTCCCTTGTTCCTCACACCCAGTAGTGCCCTTGATCAGGGGTTAGAGAGGGATTTGAGATTCAGCCTCGTGTTAGAAGCTAGTTATCTTTGTAGCTAAGCGTAGAAGTCGTGAACAGAACGACACGGACGGTTCAGAGACATCGTGTCGTTTCGTTATTGTACAGGCGACTCTCACCCACGCTGAGACACACAGTTAGTGTCATTAACCACTGGACAACACCTGGGACACACCTGGGACACGCCCAGTCACACAGATAGTTACACAGCACAGTGCTGTTACTGTCTGTTATCAGCAGGTTTATCCCTGTACTTTACAGTTATACTTCATAAGAGCCTTTAATGTACATGTAAGTTGTATGATTAAAAGATATACAATAAAAGGTTCAAAAATATATGAACCTTTCAGAGTCAGTGCAAGGAAAAGAGGAGTTTGGTGTGTGTGTGTGTGCGTGTGTGTGTGTGCGTGTGTGTGTGTGTGCACTGCTGCTTTAAACTGACTTGATACAGCCACCTAGCTGCCATGTAGTAACTCAGCCTGAGACACACACACACACACACACACACACACACAGGGAGGGGGTTTACTGTCTCTTTAAGGCCTTTAATCTCTTCGATCTGAAGCGTTTGTCTCCTACCAGCTAATGGCCGCCTCGGTGCGCGCGCACGCGTGCTGTGTGTGTGTATGTGTGTGTGCATGTGTGTGTGTGTGTGTGTGTGATGACCACAGGGAGCTCTGCTCTCTCCAACACCTCAGTCTGCTACAGAACTGACACAGAGCATGAGATTTAAACCGGAACTGGAGGAAAAGTAATGAAATGTTTCACTCTGTGTCACATCACAGGCTTGAGCACTACAATCTGCGCGCACGCACACACACACACACACACACACACACACACACACACACACACACACACACACCTTCAGCATGCATTACTGTTCTGCACTCAGACCCAGGCTCAGGTCAGGCGCACTCCAGTGGAGACATTTGGAGTGGAAATATCAACAACAACAACAACAAAATAATAATAAATATTATTATTATTATTATTATTAACAACAATTATTACATATTGTAGTTAATTGTTAATAATAATAATAATAATAATAATAATTGCAGAGTGAGACACACTGGAGATATGAGACTTGTAGTGAGATACACTGGTGAGTGTGTGTGTGTGTGTGTGTGTGTGTGTGTGTGTGTGTGTGTGTGTGTGGAGATATGAGACTTGTCTCTCCACACCGACAGCAGCGCGGTAATGTAAACACACCGCACGCGCTCTGACACGGAAACAAACAAATGAGAAAAAGTTTGAAGTCAATCGTGAACTTTGGGGAAAAGTGTGTAAACACCGTCAGTAACACAACTGCGACCTGACTGTGTGTGTGTGTGTGTGTGTGAAGCTGGTAAAAGTGAAAGCTCTGATCAACTTCACCAGTTTCCCTCAACAGTTTGTATCTCTGCTTACTTCCGACCTGCTGTTTCCGAAAGTGCAACAAGAAACACACACACACACACACACACACACACACACGCAGCAGCGCGCAACTCAGTCTGTGGGGAAAGTTTCTGTGCATGCATGGATGTGATAGACGTGCGTGCGTGATGCTGCTCCCTTTGTGTCAACACTGTTTGCGCGCACACACACACACACACACACACACACAGAGAGAGAGAGACTGACCGCGATCAGAGTGTTGTTCCGCTGCTCCGAGGACTCGCTCTGGTCCTGCTGCTTGCTCTGCTGCTGCTGCTGCTGCTGCTGCTTGCCCTTCTTGGCCCTGTGCTCCAGGGTGCGCTGGTACAGGGCCGCGGTCTCCCTGCGCTCGAGCTCCAGCTGCTCCGCGTGCGCTTGCTGGAATCGGGCCTCGCACGCGCTGTGGTGCCGCCGGCAGCCCTCGATCCTCTGCCGGAGCCGCTCCACCACCGTGCTGTGCTTCGGCACTCCGGCTCCCACCCCGGCCCCGGGACCGGCCCCCCCGCCGCCGCCGCCGCCGCCGCCGCCGCTACAGTTCCCGGGAGTCGTGCTGTTGCTCCCGGCGCTCAGGCTCACGTTCCCGCCGCTGTTGATGCACACACCGCCGGTAGAGGCAGCGGGGCCGGAGTAATCCCCCATCATCATCCGCGCCGCTGCGGCCACGAGCGCGCTCTCACGAGGAAGTTTGCTCAAAGCTTCCTCAGCCCCGATCCTCACACCAGCACCGGGACCGGTACCGGCACCCGTCCGGACCCGCCTCTCCGAACCCTGACCCGGTCCGGCTGGAGAGAGACAGAGAGAGCAGGGCTGGAGACGCGGTACAGCGCAGCGCTCCTCCGGGGACAGACCGCCGTGACTGTGTGTGTGTGTGTGTGTGAGTGTGTGAGAGTGTGTGTGTGTGAGTGTGTGAGAGTGTGTGTGTGTGTGTGTGCAGCACCGGGAGACAAGCACCGGGAGGCTGCGCTCGCGCCGCTCAGCGCTCCATCACGCGCTCCCGCGCTCGGTCTCACGCGCCGCCGAGCCGCCGCTCCTCCTCGGACACACAAAAAGTTTCCCGGTCCGCAGGCGCGCGCTCCCGAGCACGAGTTCCGTGAAGTTTCCGTTTCATCTCATTCGCCGTGAGTGAGCTCGCGCTCTCCTGCTCGCGCGCGCGGAGAAAAGCGCTCCCTCCTCCCGCGCGTGAACAAAGAAAGGTGTGCAGTTCACAAAGTCGGAGTGAGTGAGTGTGTGAGTGTGTGTGTGTGAGAGAGAGAGAGAGAGAGAGAGAGAGAGAGAGTGCGCGCGTGTGTGTGTTGAGGGAAATCCTACAGACGCGTTAATGTGTGGCTCGCGCGCTCGGCGGCGGCTGCAGCCACCATCACAATGCTCGCGCTCCAGACCCCTCCCCCTCCCCCTCACCCCCCCCAACACACACACACACACACACACACACACACAACCCCCCCCCCTCAGTGCCAGCGGAGTAATATCAGGACAGAGCCGCACACACACACACACACACACACACACACACGGCTCCGAGCAAAACACGGAGCGGAGTGTAGAGTCCCCGCGCGGAAGAGCCGGAGTCTCTCTCTCACACACACACACACACACACACACACGCTACACAGGGAGAAAAATAACACCAGTAACAGAGACATGAGGAGTCCGAACTGTGCAATGTGTTATATATAATAATGAATAACAATAATAACAACAACAACAAAACTACTACTACTAATAATAATAACACACTTCTCATCAGCTTAACATGCTTTAAAAGCTAAATAAACTTTGGTATTAAAAATGAAAAAAGAAAAATAATGAAATGAAATAGATAAATTAATTAAATTGTTTACTCTATTATACGTGTATAACCGCATAATTATATACAGTATGTTATTATATAATATATAGATGTAGATGATATATAGATATATGGACGATATATACTTTATCTCTATATACATCGGAGAATATCACTGCTGACACACTGCCATATCTCACTATGTTATAATATATATCATATTATACACATCCTGTTCAATTTATTAAGTTTTTTATTCAAATTATATTTTATTGTAACATTTTAAATTGTAGATTTTTACATTGGGACAATTTCAAAAAAAATTATTTTCATTTTCACCTTTCTATCTTATTCTACCTTAGTTTTTTGGTCACAAACAGTCATTTACATCCTGTATACTGTATATAAACAGAGACCTACACACATATATCCTGCTCTTATGGACATCGCCTGCTTCACTCACAGCTCACAGACGCCCCTGATTGGCTGTGGAGCCGTGATTAATGTGAGAGGAGCACTAAGTACCTCTCGTCCCTCCCCTTGGCCAATCAGCTCTCTCTAGACCTCCAGCTGTGAGAGGTTACAGCGTCACCTGGGAATCGAACTCACAATCTTCTGATGGTAGGGCGAGAACTTTACCACTGCGCCACTCAGAGGCCCCTGAATATTTTTTTACAGAAAAAAAAAATATATATATATATATATTACAAATCTTGAAATTTTACAAATAAAAACTGAGTCAATACGTTGTGGATCCACATTTCACAGCAATTACAGCTGCAGGTCTTTTAGGATGTGTCTCTACCAGCTTTGCTCATCTAAAAAGTGAGATTTTTGCCCGTTCTTCTTTGCTCTTTTCAGATTCTCAGTTGGATTTAGCAGATTTTGATCTAAACCCTAAGCACTGTAGTAGCTCTGGCTGTATGTTTAGGGTCATTGTCCTGCTGGAAGTTGAAGCCCCGCCCCAGTCTCAAGTCTTTTGCAGTCTCTAACAGGTTTTCTTCTGTCCTGTATTTGGCTCCATCCAGCCGCCAACATGTTTCACGGTGGAGATGGTGTGTTCAGAGTGATGTGCATGTGATCTTGCATTTAAACCAAAAAGTAAAATTTTGGTCTCATCTGACCAAAACATCTTCTTCCACATGGCTTGTCGCAAACTTTCTTTTAACTTCTTGTCTCTCTTCCATAAAGGCCAGATTTGGCGAGTGCATGACGAATAGTTGTCCTGAGGACAGGTTCTCCCCCCGGAGCTGCGGATCTCTGCAGCTCCTCCAGAGTTCCCATGGGCCTCTTGGCTGCTTCTCTGATTAATTCTGTCCTCGCCCGGCCTGTGAGTTTAGGTGGACGTCCATGTCTTGGTAGGTTTGCAGTTCTGCCGTTCTCTTTCAGATGATGGATTGAACAGCGCTCCGTGAGATGTTAGCTTGCCTGAAAAAGCTTGGGATGTTTTTTATAACCTAACCCTGCTTTAAGCTTTAAACCCACTTTATCCCTGACCTGTCTGCTGGGTTCCTTGGGCTTCATTATGCTGTTTGTTCAGTAATGTTCTCTAACAAACCTCTGAGGGCTTCCTTCGTTTGAGGAGAAATTGTCACGTTGAGTGAGAGTGGGAGAAGCGTTAAAGGTTCTCTGCGAAACCCCAAACCCTGACCGCAGGATGTGTGAAGCTCAGAAACAGCAACTATCACTAGAGACTGAAAACAGCCTTAATGTAAATAATCAAAACAACTAAATCTATAAATTCCCACATACACACTTGTTTCCTCCAGATGCTGTGTGTGTGTGTGTGTGTGTGTGTGTGTGTGTGTGTGTGTGCATTTAGCTTCAGTCAGTGTTCATGCAGACTTTACTGTATATCATACACAGGCTGTGATGAGGAACGAAACAATCGGCTCATTAAAGGCAGCAGACAGGAGGAGGGTCCTGAATACCAGCGTCTAGAAAACTGGAATAAAAGTCAGCTAAAGTCCTCCATGTGAATTATCTCCTGTAATCTAGAGACAGATGGAGGATGTTTAGTGACTGTGTTTTACACAGCGAGGCTGCGGCTCGATTCTCACACAAGTACACTTTCTAAAGAAATATTTAACACTTAAAGATTTACATTGTGTAAAAATTAGCTTGTGAAGTAGGCCCATTGTAAAACACACACACACACACACACACACACACACACACTGAGAGGTTTGTTGAAATACTGTCTGATATTGCACACGAGATGGTCACTGAAATGTTACTGATATTCTAAAGACAACACGCGGCTTCATCTCTCCAAACCAGCGAGTGGTTTTAGTTCTGAACTACAACAGAGACGCGCGTTCACTCGCTCGAGATTTCTCGTCTGCTCGAGTCTTTTTTGCGCTTCTCAGCAACTGAAGTGTAAATTTATACAATTGGATCTGTGATGTGGTGAGATGTTTATGCACGACTTCACCTGCCAGTGAATGTTAACCGAAAAGAAAAGTTACATAAAAGCGAAAAAAAAAAAGGTCTAAAAGGAATCCATTCTTGGAAACAAGGGTGTAGCACCTGAATTCCTGCACTCGGCCCGGTGTTTATTTACAGCCTGCAACATCTGAGCCGACGCTGCGTACACAGAGTAAACGTGCTGATGAAAAAGGAGAATTCCCATTGGCAATGTAGGCACAGCAGTGTGTGTGTGTGTGTGTGTGTGTGTGTGTTTCATCAGCGCTCATCTACTCCCACTCGCTCTTATGCTCATGCTGTTTGCGTGTGTGTGTGTGTGTGTGTGTGCGTGTGGAACATCCACTCTCTCATGGCATCCTCATAATTGTGAGAGGTAGCATTGTGTTTTACGTGAAGTGAAGTCTGAAGGCTCCGCCCACAGCTCCAGAGCGAATGAGGTGCGTCCCTGTGCGTCCTCACACCTCGGAGGTTTAACACACCTACAGATCCTGATGTAAGAGCTGCAGTAGGTGGACGTTACCGGAGAGCACTGGTCTCGTGTGTCTGTGTGTCTGTGTTTTTCTCTGGTCCAGTCTGCCGCGCGCTGTTGGAATGACTGGAATGCTGTTCACGTTCTCTCTCACACTGTGTCTCACACACACCACTCCCAAAAACAGCCAGCCTCTGCCTTCAGCTCTGTAGCTCTGCACCTCTCACCTCCTCTGTCCAGGCCAGTGTGGAATTATTTCATTATTATGATTGTGCTTCGTCTGTTTGGGTGAAACTTTGCACTCTCACTTTACGTTTGTTGGAACAATAAAGTTTTTGTATTTTCCTGGAACTTTATGTTTAAAACAATCTTGAAAGGCCACATGTATATTCTATAATGAATTTCTGATTTGACTTTTTTTTCATTTAACATTTGTTCCTAGATATCTTAATCTTAATCGTTTAAAAATACACATTGCTAAATTACCCACAATGCCATGCAGCGGCGCTTCAGTCCTTTACTTTATTTAGGGCAGTGGTGGCTCAGAGGGCTAAGGCACTGAGTTACTGATCGGCGGTTCGATTCCCAGCTCAGCCAGGTTGCCATTGTTGGGCCCTTGAGCGAGGCCCTTAACCCTACCTGCTCCAGGGGCGCTGTACCATGGCTGACCCTGCGCTCTGACCCCAGTTACTCTGGGATATGCCAAGAAGGAATTTCACTGTGCTGTAATGTGTATGTGACAAAAATAAAGGCTTTACTGGCTTTACTTACTTCATCTTTCTCGTCCACACTCGAGCAGATCCACGTCCACAGCTTCGACCTTCATGCTCATATCACAGTTGTGGAGTTCAGCCCAGACATCTGTCCTCCAGACCAGCAGAGGGCACCTTTTTGTGAATTTTGAAATGATTCTTGGCTGTGATTCTCACTTCCTGTTGAACTGCTATTTGAAGCACATGGACTTTCTGTAACAGTTACACACACACTCAGATCTGAGGCCTGTTATCTCTTTAGCCCTTTTACACACGACCTCTTGTTACCTTTTGTCTATTCGCTGTCTGACTTCAGGTTTCAGATTCCTTTTATTGTCATTACACGAGTACGACGAAAATGAAGCACAAGGTAAAAACAGCACTGATAAAATAGTAATAAATAATAAAATAAAAATAAAATAATAATAATAAAGATACACACACACACACACACACACACACACACACACAGTAGTGCCACACGTAAACATAAATAATGTTGAGCCTGGTGTTCGGTATGATTTGTAAACATAGATTATGATCATTCTTGTACTTGTTTGAAACATAAGTAATGATAGTTGATGCATCTATTCGAGACTGGCATTCAGTTTAACAATAGCTTTTGAGTAGGAGCTCTTTAACAGTCTGGTTGTTCTAGTTGGAACTGACCTGTCACGCCTGCCTGAGGGTTTGTGGAGTGAGATCAGTCCTTCAAAATATTTTTTACCTTCTGGAGGCCTGGTGAAGTGAAAGTGTTCTTTGATAAGGAGCTGATCTTCTGCTGGTAACTCTGCTCTGTCCTTGTGCACAGAGATCCTCATTCTGTCCCAGAGCCGGGTTCGGTATCAGCACCATCGCGCTCATCACCGTCACATATCGTATAGTTGCATTCTGCCTTCTGGAACACTGGAGTCTAGTTTTTGTCTCCAATACTTCAATGCTGGAATTCTCACCAAAGGCTGTAAATCAACTTCATTCAGTTTCTTAGTGGTTAGTTCTGTCACCTTACACCTCTGGGGTCGGGGGTTTAAATCTCACCTCCGGTCTGTGTGCTTGGTGGGTTTCCTCCAGGAACTCTGATTTCCTACGACAGACCAAAGACATGTTGTTGGCTGATTGGCATTTACAAATTGCCCGTAGTGTATAATCAGGTGTGTAACTGGGTGCATGCCTGGTGCTGGTCCTCAGCAACATAACCCCGACCACGGGCGTGAAGTCATATCTCACTGCAGGCATCAGTAGCTTAGGGATGTTGGCGTGAATGGATGGATGGATGGATGGATGGAATAGTAAACCAGCTCCCAACTGATCAGTAATAACATTGAAACCTTAAATCATTACGTCCAATATTGTGTAGGTTCCTTTTGTGCCACCAAAACAGCTCAGACCCCTTGAGGTGCGACTCCACAAGCCATCTGAAGGTCTTCTGTGGTATCTGGCACCAGGACATTAGATTCTATAAGCTGGAAGGTAGATGCTCCATGGATTAGAATGGTTCCCATGGATCATCTGGGGAATTTGGAGGCCGGATCAACAAAACTGAACCCCGTAGACAAAAAGCTCTGACGCATGTGTGTTCTGATACTTTTTTCAGCAGTTTGTGCAACATTAGCTTCCCTGTGCAATCGGACCAGACAGGCTGACCGTCATGACCTCACAGGCATAAATGAGCCTTGTGTGCCCATGATCCCGCCTCCAGATTACCGGTACATAATTAATAATGAGTGTTAATGTTATGTAGTGTTATTGTTATGGCTGATCGGTGTAGGTAATAAGTATTAAGTTTCAGGAAATAACAACAATATAAAAGCTACAGTATTATGTACAGACAGAACCGTGAGACAGGCCACATGCTACAGATCATGCAATCATACACCGGACTGTCCCGCCAGGAATACACGCCTTGTTGTTACGCTGTAATTGTGAGACGTGTATTTGTTGTAGTCTGGCCCTTTGTTTTTCCTTCTACACACAGACGTTCCTCATTTGTCACGACGCTTGGCTGTGACCCGCTTTCCAAGCTGAAAAAGCTGTAATTCTAACCTACTTCTTATAATACTTAATGGCCAACGTAATCCATTCCCTCTCTGAGTCTTAGTCCTTACTGAAGGCCTTAAACGAGAGATCAGCACTGCATTCTGCTCTGTCTAATATCTAAAGGAATTTCAAAAGTTTAGCAGTAACTCAGTAAAATGAGACGTACACAATCTGACATTTACATGAGATGGACTTGATGAGCAAAGTCATGTCTGGTGTCTGAAGTCTGCTATAAACTAGACAGATAGTGGAGATGATCAGCAAGTAGTGCAACTACTAGTGTATGTACATCAGTGCAAATGTTAAATAAGTAGACGTGTGTGTGTGTGTGTGTGTGTGTGTGTGCGCAATGTATATAGAGATAATGTGTATACAGTATGTATTGAGAGAGCCTTGAGATATATACCAATCTACAGTCGTGGCCAAAAGTTTTGAGAATTACATAAATACTGGAAATTGGAAAAGTTGCAGCTTAAGTTTTTATAATAGCAATTTGCATCTACTCCAGAATGTTATGAAGATGATCAGATGAACTGCATAGTCCTCCTTTGCCATGAAAATTAACTTAATCCCGAAAAAAAACTTTCCACTGCATTTCATTGCTGTCATTAAAGGAGCTGCTGAGATCATTTCAGTAATGGTCTTGTTAACTCAGGTGAGAATGTTGACGAGCACAAGGCTGGAGATCATTATGTCAGGCTGATTGGGTTAGAATGGCAGACTTGACATGTTAAAAGGAGGGTGATGCTTGAAATCATTGTTCTTTCATTGTTAACCTGGTGACCTGCAAAGAAACGCGTGCAGCCATCATTGCGTTGCATAAAAATGGCTTCACAGGCAAGGATATTGTGGCTACTAAGATTGCACCTAAATCAACAATTTATAGGATCATCAAGAACTTCAAGGAAAGAGGTTCAATTCTTGTTAAGAAGGCTTCAGGGCGTCCAGGAAAGTCCAGCAAGCACCAGGATCGTCTCCTAAAGAGGATTCAGCTGCGGGATCGGAGTGCCACCAGTGCAGAGCTGCTCAGGAATGGCAGCAGGCAGGTGTGAGCGCATCTGCACGCACAGGGAGGCCAAGACTTTTGGAAGATGGCCTGGTGTCAAGAAGGGCAGCAAAGAAGCCACTTCTCTCAAAAAAAACATCAGGGACAGATTGATCTTCTGCAAAAAGTATGTTGAATGGACTGCTGAGGACTGGGGCAAAGTCATATTCTCGGATGAAGCCTCTTTCCGATTGTTTGGGGCATCTGGAAAAAGGCTCGTCCGGAGAAGAAGAGGTGACGCTACCATCAGTCCTGTGTCATGCCAACAGTAAAGCGTCCTGAGACCATTCATGTGTGGGGTTGCTTCTCATCCAGGGGAGTGGGCTCACTCAAAATTCTGCCCAAAGACACAGCCATGAATAAAGAATGGTACCAAAACCCCCTCCAACAGCAACTTCTTCCAACAATCCAACAACAGTTTGGTGAAGAACAATGCATTTTCCAGCACGATGGAGCACCGAGCCATAAGGCAAAAGTGAGAACTAAGTGGCTCGGGGACCAAAACGTTGAAATTTTGGGTCCATGGCCTGGAAACTCCCCAGATCTTAATCCCATTGAGAACTTGTGGTCAATCCTCAAGAGGCGGGTGGACAAACAAAAAGCCACTAATTCTGACAAACTCCAAGAAGTGATTATGAAAGAATGGGTTGCTATCAGTCAGGATTTGGCCCAGAAGTTGATTGAGAGCAGCCCAGTCGAATTGCAGAGGTCCTGAAAAAGAAGCGCCAACACTGCAAATACTGACTCTTTGCATAAATGTCATGTGATTGTCGATAAAAGCCTTTGAAACGTATGAAGTGCTTGTAATTATATTTCAGTACATCACAGAAACAACTGAAACAAAGATCTAAAACTAAAAATTTGTGTCATTCTCAAAACATTTGGCCACAATATGTGAATAATAGGGAAATAAGTAGAGAATAATCGAGTTGTGAGATGTCCAGTATTAATGGGGTGTAAGTGGTCTGAGTGGTTTAAGGGTGTAGTGTAGAGTTTTGCAGTGTGATGGTTATACAAGAATTAAAATTTAAGTCTATTACAGGCTGAATTGTTGGTCCTGTATATTTCTGGCGTAGGGCTGCGGTGTGATGCCAAACTCTATCTCAGGAGGAATGTTATTAGGGATAATAGAGAAATAAAGAAAGTTTAATAGAAAAGAGTTAATAGGGTTTTAATGCCCAATCAAAGAACACTTAAAAAATGCACTTTGAGTAACTTGTACAGATCGGCCATATATTCATTTTGTAATTAAATTCAGCTTGAGTTTTTATTTTAGATTTCTTTTTAAAATCTTTGTCTTGGTTTATTTTCAATTTGGTTACTGGTTTTATACATTACCCACAATGCTGTTCAGCCTCCTGCTGCCAGTGGTGACAGTTACATTTAGCCGTCACTCATTTCTGAGGGCTCGTGACTTCAGTCGCTCGACAGAACAGGACTGGAATTTCCTACGAGTCTACCTGAGCGTCCAATAACTACATGGACTCCATATTAACATCAATTAACATCTATTAACAACTGCTCTACTGGACCTCCAGCCTCCTAACACACAGTATGAGTGCAGGTCAATCCCTGCTCTCCGTTATC
This sequence comes from Clarias magur, assembly GCA_013621035.1. NCBI lineage: Eukaryota > Metazoa > Chordata > Actinopteri > Siluriformes > Clariidae > Clarias > Clarias magur. Next base: position 2,090 of record QNUK01001080.1, on the reverse strand, counting down.
ACCCAGATGAGGATGGGTTCCCTGTTGAGTCCGGTTCCTCTCAAGGTTTCTTCCTGTCACCATCTCAGGGAGTTTTTCCCTCAGCACCGTCACCCTCGGCTCGTTCATCAGGGACCATCTGATCATTCTGACTCACACACACGCACATCTCACACACACACTCACATCTCACACACACTCCAATAATTCTTTTGATTGTGTAAAGCTGCTTTGCGATGATGATAATTGTTAAAAGCACTTTACAAATAAAATTGAATTGAATTGAATTTCTACCTAAACCGGGTGATGCAGCAGCGCTTTAGTCTTTCCAGCTCTCCATCCTGTCCATCCATCTGATCCTCTCAGCTTCAACTTTAACGCTTATTCCACCCTCAACACCACCGAGCTCGTCATCACACAGATCACTAATTAACCGAGCCCTGCTGTAATTCAGTGCAGTTGCATTACACACCTGTATTGAGGCATTAAGTCCAACATTTCATGCCTTGACTATTCCTACAACTTTTGAACTTCTACACTTTCCTGAAACCTGGATGTTTTCCCTTCTGTGTGAGTCTGTAAGTATCTTGTATAGCACCATTATACGTCCTCCTGTGACATCAGCATGGCAGAAATCCACTAACTTCTCATAGGACTAAAGAATATACAGCACCATCCATTCCACACATTAGCTTCACCAGCACAAAGCACATCATTATTAATATTTCAGTTCAAACATTTCAGTTTGGAGTTTTCCAGATTTGAGTTTTTTTTTTTTTCTTCAGAATGCAGTTTGAGATGGTTGGTGTGAGCCTCAGAGCTTCAGTGCAAAAATAAAAAAGCAAGCATCAGAGACTAATAGGGTTTGATTGATCGAGTGTATGTAGGAGAAGAGAGAGAAACTACTGCCTTATGGATTTGTGTTAGTGACCAGATGGTTGAGTGATCAAATCCCAAAGAAGCTTTGTTATCAGTCTGTTATTCTGGGACTTTATATGCCAGCGCACACACACACACACGCACACACACACACACACACGCACTGAAAACAGACTCCAGCTCTTCAAATATCTTCTGTCTTTATCTTATCATCGATATGTTTCTATACTTTTCTGTTCTCCTTCATGCTTTTTTCCCTCTTCGTGCTTCCCTTTTCTCTTCACTGCTCGTCCTTTCATTGAAACCTCATCACTTCCTTCTGTCTGTTGCTCCACAGCAAAGAAGCAGAACAGCAGACAGTTGAAACTAAAACAGGAAAGGAATCATGGAAAGAGTGTGTTTGTGGGTTTAGACAGCTGTCATGCCAATAAAACACCTTTGACTTGCAATAAAAACCAGCAAATACACAAGAGTGTATACGTGAGGGATAAAGTGAGACACACACACACACACACACACACACAGAGCTTCTGGCTGTATGAGTCCCCTGTGTTGTCCCCTGTAGCCAGACTGTGTGAGACATTTTAAATATTTAATGTGTCCACCGAAGCATCAGTGCACTGAGAAACAGAGAATGAATGAAGCTGCGAGAGAAGACGAAGGGAACGAGTGAGCAGCAGTGACTCGCCGGGGTAACGACTCAATCAGAGCTGGTTAGTCCTCATGGGGCTGCGTGGGGTCTGGGGTTGGAGACACCGATACACCTACTGGAGACCTTCAGGAACGTACAGGAAGGTAAGACAGTAACATGAAAAGATGCTAAGATGCTACAACACGCCCCTCTGATGCGATGTACATGTGTGTGTGTGTGTGTGTGTGTGTATGTGTGTGTAGCACATTTCTAAACATTTCTCATTAAGTGCTTCATAATACCAAATACACTTAACTGCTTCCTCAAAACTAAATATTTAAAAACACTTTGAAATAAATCAATTAAGATATAATTAAAGTGTAAAGTTACAGCAGCGGTTTAACAAAAGTATTACATTCATTATTTAGCATTGTGGTGGCACGTAGCGGATAGCACTGTTAGCTCGCAATTCCAGGGTCGAGGGTTCGATTCCCACCTCAGGTCTGTGTGTGTGGGTGTGTGTGGGGGGTGTGTGTGGGGTGTGTGTGGGGTGTGTGGGGGTGTGTGTGTGGGGTGTGTGTGTGGGGTGTGTGTGGAGTGT
>QNUK01000108.1:1725000-1905706 GCA_013621035.1 Clarias magur | reverse complement strand
CTGCTGTTTTATCTGTAAAAGTAATATAATTTTGATTAAACAGAAATACATTATACGTTATACAACATGGAGGACATGAATCGTAGTCACATACAATATGTACAAAAGTTTGTCATGTCAGTTGTGTCAGGGGGAAGCTGGTCAAAGTCAGTCAGTCGGTTGCATCTGTATCAGATTGTGTTCAATGCTGTGCAATTTGGTATCCAACTTGTGCCAATAGTTGGTTATTTCCCAATAAGGTTTAAATTTTTTCACTTTGCTACTATTGGATGTTGGCCATTCTTTCTTCCTTCCGCTCTATCAGTCAGAGTTTCATTCCTTCTTTCTCTGTACTTATTTCTGGGGGATCTCAATTAATGGTTCAAGTGATACCACGTGGTTCTGTCTTCCACCTGAACTGCTGTTGGAATAGCTGCTAGGACCACCTCCTGGATTTGTGTTACTTCCTTCTACCATTTGTAGATACATCTGGTCTCCTGGAACAACTGGGCATGGTGTGTCTTTCTCCACTTGGGCTCCGTGCTTTTTCCTGCACATAGATTACTTTATATATTGCAGTTAGTTTCCTCATTTGCAATTGAGGGGCTTATACAATATAAGACAGATATGGGTTGACCCGTAATGGATTCATGCAGGTTAGGTGTGTATTTCTGTTTGCATGCGATAGCTCATTAGCACAGGGGGTAAAGCATCAAACCAGTTAATTTTATTCTTTCTAATATCCCACTGCGGATGATAAACACACCCAAATCTTTACTTTGTTCTCCACTGATGTAGTACCTGCTTTACAGCTTTCTAACTGATCTATTATCCGAACTGATCTCTGACGAAATTCCCAATCTAGGAATAATTTCGCTTGTAAGAACTTGATAACTGTTCCTGCCCCTTCGTCTGCAGATGGCAGTGCTTCTACCCATCTCCTAAACCTGTCAATTATTACAACCATGTACCTTTTTTCCTCAAGCATCCTTCACCATGTCCACACAGTTTACCACTAAGTACTTAAATGTCCGTCTGGTACTGGTATATGGCCAATAGGTGTCGCTGTTCTGTTTCTGACATTATGCTTAGCACATATATCTCACATGAAGCTAAGAACACATCAACCATAGCATGCAGATATGGAGACCAATACCCTTGGCTTTTAATTTTTTCACAACCTCTCCTCTGGCACAATGATCAAATCCATGAGCATCTGGAATCAAAATGTTTAACAGCGCTGTGGATGCAATGATTAAACGTTCATGTGAACGCCACACACCTTGTGCATCCTTCTGAGCTCCCCTCTGGAGCCACATCGAGTGCTCATAAAGACCTGCTTGATGTTAAATTCGAACAATATCCTCCAACTGAGGCTGCGGCTCTACAAGGACTACTGGTCCCATCACTACTACTTGACACCTTGATGCTTGCTTTGCTTCTAAGTCGGCTATGTTGTTACCCTTAGTGTCATAGTCATTTCCTTTTTATGAGCTTGACATTTAATGACAGCCAATTGCCCTAGTAGCATTATAGCAGACATTAATTTGCTTATCGGTTCAGCATGTTCGATGGGTGTTCCGTCACTCTTTTTAAACCCTCTTTGCTTCCATATTGCTCCAACCAGATGACACACACCAGGTGAATAGGCTGAATCTGTAAAAATATTTGTTACTAGCCCTTTGGCTGTTTGACATACGGCTGTGAGAGCTTTCAGCTCGGCTAATTTGAGCAAAACCCGGTTGCGAACAATTCTGAAATAAGACAGGTTTGAAGTCTTCTCCATCCTTTATTATTACTGAATACCCAGTGTAACTTCCTAAATGGCTTCTAAACTAGACTCATCAACAAAATAAGTACCTTCTGCTTCAGATATTGGTTTAGAGTCAAGATCAGGATGTAACCTAGTAAATGCCAATAAATTCACCAGACAAGCACGAGACACACCTTCATATGCTAAAGGAATTAATTCAGCTGGGTTAACCGTGTCACATCTTTTTATAGTAATGTCGGGATATGTGAGCAGTGAAGAATATGCTAGAATGCAAGCTTGAGTTAAAACAAATTTCCTTTGTTCTATTAATTCTACAACTTTATGATGTGTATAAATGGTTACTGGGTAACCGATAGTCAATGTAGATGCTTTTCCATATGCATAATGTACTGCTGTAAGACCCTGTTAAGAACATGGTGGGTAACCTTGTACTACATTATCTAGTTAGTGCTATAGTAAGCTAGAGACTGTTTTTTTGTTTTTTCCCTCCACTGCAGGTTTCCTGCATCAATACAGCTGAGGCGTATCCATCAGCTCGGTCAGCCACCAACAAATAGAATGGTTTGGTATACTCTGGTATACCTAAGGTGGGCGCTGTTTGCATTTCTTTTTTGATGGATTCAAATGCTAACAGAGCATTTGTGTTCCATTTTAATGGAGCACTTAGATTTTGCAGACCATCTTCCCTCATTATCTCCCTCAGTGGAGCTGTTTTTACTGCATACTCCTGTTTGTGGCAAGGGTGCTTTACTTATGCCTTCTAATTGGGTAGGCACTATGGCTATTGTACCATGTGAAATTAATTGCCCTAACTATTCAACTTGAGGCTTGCAGTATTGCCGTTTAGCTTGGGATACTTTGTGACCTCCCTGTGCTAGCTTACTGAGTACCTTAAGGGAATCCCTATGGCATGCTTCTAACAATGTCGAGCATATCACACAATCCTCCATAAACTGAGGAAGGCTACTTCCTTTCATTAAATCTTCTAAATCAGCTTCCAAACCTGATTGAATATGTGCAGTGAGTGTTGGAACCACTGTGGAATTCGTCGGTAGCATATTGTTGTCTGTCAGGGATAACCCCTAGTGTTTTTTGATTGTAGTTTTGTTCAGTTAAAACTTCAGTTCCCATGGGGCAACTCGGTCAGGTGACCAGGGGGCGCTCACCTGAGCCGAGTTGGTGATTAGTTTTATTATAAATAGTTTGGTTTCTTTGAGTTTCTTGTCTTGCGTCTGTTGATTTACCTCGTTAATGTCTGTGTTTAGTTCGTGCTTCTTCTATACGTGTTTTAGTTTCATTTTCATTTATAAAGTATCTTTGTTTTGTGTTTTCCCTGATTTTATGTAAAATAAACATTGTTTCCCTGAACCACCTGGATCCTCTTGCAATTATGCCTCGCATCCAGAAACGTGACAGAACGCAAGACCGTGAAAGAGGCATAGCAGAGGAGCCCCCCCGGGCGAATCTTTTGGGGGGGGCAACGATGTTTGAAGTTTGGGGAACCAATGCGGAGAGCAGGAGGAGAACCAAACGGCGTAGTGGAAGGCGGAGAAGTAAACGGGACAGAGAGGAGCTAAGACGGCAGCATGACTGGATGGCTGCCGGCTGGCGATACGGCGCACGCCGTTCGGGAGTAGCGCAACTCAGGGGGACAGGAGTCCCCGCACCGGCCGGAGTGCAGAGACCAGGCGGTCCAAACTCGGCGGTGACCAGGGTGAAAGGACACCCCAAAGCGTGCAGCTACAAGGAATGGCGTGTGGGCGGTATGCACAGCCGGGAGCAGCCTCCCAGCTAGACTGGAGCAGCGTTGGGCGGAGCGCTGAAGAGAATGAAGGGCGCATCCGTAACCTGCAGGAGCAGGTAGCTGACCTCCAGGATATGCTGATGCAGCTGCGCCTCGAGGAGAGTCCAGACCTGCCAACTCCTTTCCCGTGTTTCAGCGACGACGAAGACGGTGAGCTCAACTACATGGATTTTTCTGATGACAGCGGCGGGCACTACTATTTGCTGTATAACGTCGACGATGAAAGCGAGCTCGGCAGCGACGACAAAGACGGCGAGCTCATCTTTCCACTGCGCAACGGCGGCGATGACAGCGAGCTCTATATTCTGCCGCGTAGCTGCTTCGTAGAGGACAGCGAGCTGCCGCCGCTGCACGGCGCCTTCGTTACGCACAGCGAGCTGCCACCGCTGCACGGCGCCCTCGTCATGGACAGCGAGCTGCCGCCGCTGCACCACGCCGCCGAGGACAGCGAGCTTCCTCTTCCTCCGCCGCCGCCTGCATGCGCCGCTGAGGATCACGAGCTCCATCCTCTTCCTCCGCCGCCGCCTTCATGCGCCGCCGAGGTCAGCGAGCTCCATCCTCTTCCTCCGCCGTCGCCTTCATGCGCCGCTGAGGATCACGAGCTCCATCCTCTTCCTCCGCCCGTCGCTTTCATCATAACGCCGCAGACAAGGGCGCCGCCTTCATGCGCCGCCGAGGACAGCGAGCTTCCTCTTCCTCCGCCGCCGCCTTCATGCGCCGCCGAGGTCAGCGAGCTTCCTCTTCCTCCGCCGTCGCCTTCATGCGCCGCCGAGGGCAGCGAGCTTCCTCTTCGTCCGCCGCCGCCTTCACGCGCCGCTGAGGATCACGAGCTCCATCCTCTTCCTCCGCCGTCGCCTTCATGCGCCGCCGAGGACAGCAAGCATCCTCTTCCTTCGCCGCCGCCGTCATGCGCCGCCGTCATGCGCCGCCGAGGACAGCGAGCTTCCTCTTCCACCGCCGTCATGCGCCGCCGAGGACAGCGAGCTTCCTCTTCCTCCGCCGCCGCCGTCATGCGCCGCCGAGGGCAGCGAGCTTCCTCTTTGTCCGCCGCCGCCTTCATGCGCCGCTGAGGATCACGAGCTCCATCCTCTTCCTCCGCCGCCGCCGTCATGCGCCGCCGAGGACAGCGAGATTCCTCTTCCTCTTCCGCCGCCGTCATGCGCCGCCGAGGACAGCGAGCTTCCTCTTCCTCCGCCGCCGCCGTCATGCGCCGCCGAGGACAGCGAGCTTCCTCCGCCGCCGCCGAGGGCGTCGAGCTTCCTCTGCCTCTGCCGCCCTGCGTCAATGAGGACGGCGAGCCTCTTCTGCCTCCACCGCCCTGTGTCACCAAGGACGGCGAGCATCCACTGCCTTCGCCGCCCTGCGTCACCGAGGACGGCGAGCATCCACTGCCTTCGCCGCCCTATGTCAACGAGGACGGCGAGCTTCCTCCGTCTCCGCCGCCCTGCGTCAACGGGGGCATGAAGCCACCTGGCCCACAGGGCATAGGTGCCAGCCTCTGGGTGAGAGGGGCAGACATTGGACCCTGGGGGGGATGCCCTGGACCTCCTGTGGCGCCTTTGAGTTTCTTGTCTTGCGTCTGTTGATTTACCTCGTTAATGTCTGTGTTTAGTTCGTGCTTCTTCTATACGTGTTTTAGTTTCATTTTCATTTAAAGTATATTTGTTTGTTCATTTCCCTGTTTTTGTATTTATAATCAATAAACATCATTTCCCTGAACCACCTGGATCCTCTTGCAATTATGCCTCGCACCCAGAAACGTGACATTGTCCAGCATATGTAAATGCAAACAAATATCTACTCTCCTCCGCTGCTGGAATACTGGAGAAGGCTGAACAATGATCAATTACGGTGAAGAGTATTTGACTTCGGGAGGGACATTGGTTAGTGGTGTGTGTGGATTTGGAACATCTGCTGGATAATATTCTGTTATATTATTAAAATTGCTTCTAAATCATACACAAGATGCCATTTATTTTTGCATGGCTTGATCACAGGGAAAATTGGGGTATTACAGCAGCTAGTTGTTTCTTCTAACACAGCTGCTTTTAGTGTTTTTTATACCAGCTTCTGCCTCAGGTCACAGAGGATATTGTCTTATTCTGGGCAGTTTTACATTTATTTTGAGTTTTACTTGAATTGTGCTGGCTGATTCAATTAGGCCTATATCTATATCTAGACCATGCTGAGACCATAATTCAGGTGGAACCTGACTCTCTTTTTCCCTATATGGTTTATCCTCAATCTCAACTACCTCAAATTCTGGTGTCATTTGTTTTTGTGCCTTGTGGCTGATAATAACTTCCTGAGGAATACCAATCAAGTTATTACCACACAATACTTTGATATAGTTTTTATCTGCAGAATGAAAAATCAACGGGTTTATGGTTGACTCCCACTGGACTTCTGTAGCTCTCTTCATCATCAGTCCTAAGTCCTTTGCAATTTCTTCCAGCATACACTGTCACATGGGGAACAGAATCAGTTACAGTGAACCACCTTTTTACAAAATCACGGTCATCTATGCTGATAGCTGCTCCTTGCCGACCTATGACGATGTACTTGTGTAATTAGTTCCACCTTGTGCTCTTTTGTTTCTTCCTGCCATGTTTGTTCTAAACCAGCATCCTTAGATGGATCATTACACCATTGTACAGTGAAAGTCTGAAGTAGGTAACTGTGCTTCATGAATCTGTGCTTTAATGAACTTTCCCCACTTATGGATTACTTTACTTACATCCCTTTCTAGCTGTCCTATCCAATACACATTTGCTCGTGGCTCAGTCATTACCATAAAATTTTTTATACCATTCATGTCAACATACACCCCTTCTGGAGAACACCATATTTGCAATCCTAATTTACATAATGCATCTCTGCCCAACAAATTAACCGGTGTCTGACTTGAAACTAATACAGGTATAGTCACACTTTTGTCGCTAGTTTGTAGACAGACTGGAGCGGTCATAGGAATTAACTGCTATTGTCCCGATAATCCTACTGCCTTTGCAAATTTTCCAGGCATGGGGAGATTACTTAAATTTAGGCATGACTTAAATGTACAAACTGCTCCTGTATCTACTAACAAGGGTTCCTGTTCAGCATTTAGTTGTTAAAATAGGTAACTGAATCTCCCCTGTTTTGGACCCCCCACGGGTTTACTGGGCCTTGAGCTTGATCTCGAGGAGACTACTGCCACCCACCTCCCACCGCACCCATGGATGTGTGGTGCACCTTGATCGGTTATGTCCAGCCAGTCCACACCCCCAGCATACGCCTGGTGGAAAGTTAGCATAAGTGTTTCTTTGCCCCCTTTGGCACTAAATAGTTCTGCGCTCTTTCTGAGGGTAAACATTGATGACTGGCGCAGGCATCTGATGTGAGTTTGGGAGTAGTGCTGCTGGTGCGTCATCGCTGTGACTGCAGCTGGCTGGATCATGGGTGAAGGATTGCCTGGGGCCTCCCCCAAACATTTGCTCTGCTGTAATTAGGGTCTCTTGGACCTTTTTCTTGTTTTTCTTGTTTGTCAGCTCTTCAAGCTGTAAATGAGATAGTTTCTGTTTTAGCTCTTTCTCTTGAGCTTTCAACTTCTGCTCATTTTTCCTGTACTGTTCAACAGCACGTGAGATGTGATCACAGAACTCTTTGTGTGATCTTGAGTTTAAACCGACCACATCTCCAACTGATCACCCTTTAACGCCTTTGGGTCAACTCTAGCTGGATACTCTGCACACAAGGCCTGCCACACAGCAGGGTGGCAAGCAACAAAGACAGTTCCATCCATATGGTATGTATCTACAGCCTTGTTCAAATCAGAAGCACGGAGGACGTTCTCCATCTTTCCTCCCCCCACGGACTTTGCCAGAAGAGCTTTCAAATCTCCAACCAACAGCTTGCCTGAGGTCTCCTCGTCAAAGACCTTAATCCATTTCCCTGCACCCTCGTGAATGTTAGGGAGGCGGTTGACAAGTCCCTCGAGATCTTGAGTTGCCCATGGTACATATTGTCCCCATGCACCTTTAATTAAAATTGGGAATCCTTCCATGTTTCCAACTACCCATGTTAAATGACAACACCTCCTCACCCCCATCCTCTCTACTGTACAATGGCCTATGTCCAGTCCTTAATGTTGTATCTATCTATAACCTTCATCTCAATCTACATTACCTTCCATCTGCATTTCTCCCGAAACTTCAACCATTCCCTTAAGCATTGGGAATCAACCTTCTGTCTGCACATATGGGGGAGGTGTAACTAACGCTCCCCTCTGTTACTGTGTGCCTCACTTTCTAACGTTTCTTAACTTTCTCCTCACCTGCTTTTTCCTTCTTACAATCTCATCTCCTTCTTTCTTAAACAGAGCCAGGACCTCTCTCTCCTGCTGGCTTTGTAACTCACTCTGGACATGCTTTTTCTCTCTAGCCGCAGTCTTGTAATTTTTTTTACCAAAGTTTCCATTTCCCCACACAAAGCCAAATCAAATGTCCCCTCCTTTGGTCATTTTGTAATCATATCTTTAGTTCTCTTTTGCCATTTACTTGAGATCTTAGTTATGAGATCTCCACACAATGGATGCTTTAACACCAATATCTCCACAGGAGAGGCTGCCATTATGCTTTATAACCCTGTCACCAAAAACCAAGATATTTCTGTACTACTTTATGCTTATGCACTTACTTAGTAACTAAATGTACTTACAGCAACATACAATATTATATAATCACCTAAACATCCACCATCATTAACAAGACTTAGCAATGATAGCCACTCTTTAATATACAATATTTCACTACTGTCCTTGCCAAAAAGCACAGTATCTTTATACACAGTGAATATTATCTTGCAAGAACCGATTAATGCCACAGAATTAATATTGGGTTCAGACACATTCACCACACATTCACCACTCCACACGATCTCTTTATTTCTAGGTTTATATGTTCATCCTATGTCCCTTATTTCCTGGAAATTAGGGCTCATTCACGCACACTTGGTCCCAAGTCCTAATCAGGGCTCATTCAAGCATACTTGTCCCTTTTATTTTATTTAGCTATTTATTTATTTATCCTCTTAGAAGGGCTCATGCACACACACGTCTCCGGTCTGGCGCAAGCCGACCCCCCCTCTGGTGGATTGCACACACAACTCCCTCGGGGGTTCACTCAGCCAAATTCTCTCTCTCACTCCCACTCAGACACACACACACTTAGACACACATAGAGCTCTCATTCACTCAGACAATATCAGACAGCATTAGACAGTACAACATCAATTAAACACAAACAATGCAATTGCTTACAACTTAATGGCACACAATGCTCCTCATAAGAAAAGATATATAAATTTGCTGCTATACCTCATACAATCCATTAATCAGCAGCATACAAAAACATTGATATACAACTGTATGTTCCACATAAAGAGATACTCATAAAAGCCGCTACACTCATACGATACTGGTTAATCAGCAGCAATACAACTCATTGACATACACCTGTATGTTCCCCATAAGAAATTAATGTCCATAAAAAAGCCACAATGCTCATACTATAGGGTTTAGGTGGCTACACAATTCTTTTGACATACCTAAGTACGTTCCTCATAAAAGGGATATATTTATATTAACTACTGCAGATCCTCACAAGCAGTATTACTAATTAAGTGCAATTCCTTATTAACCTACTTCCATTGCCATCCATCTAGGCCCTCTTGACAATGAGTACAAATTAATACATTGTCTATCTACCGGTATGCATTGCTATCTATCAAAGCCCTCTTAGCAACACAGATAGACCTTCAAATGCGCTTCCTCATACCCGTCTGTTATTACTACCATCTATCAAAGCCCTCTTGACAGCAAAACAGACCAATGCAATGCTTATTTTACCAGTTACTATTCAAATACTACCATTCAATGGTTAGTAAGCTGATGCATGCATTTTCCTTCTGAAAACAAAGCCCATTCAAATATTACTTAATTTGGAGAGGTCCTTACCACCACGGGTGATCCTCAGCAAATAACACAAACTACGTACATAAGCAAAAGTTGCTTAGCTTTCTAAGTGGCCACCTGTTTGTGCTGCTCGCCAAGGATACCCATGCTGATCAGTCACCTTTGCCCCTTTTCCAATCCTGTTTGTGACGCCAAAATGTCATGGAAATTAATTGAAGACTCAGGCTTTGATTTCTGAAGGTAACAACTTTATTGGTTGATCAATAAAGACGGGAGGTCTGCAGAACACATCACGACTCCCGACAGGCTTCTCGCTTAAATACTGCCCCTGAACAATAGCAGCCAGTTTTCCTGCGATTATGTTAAATTCAATCTGGGTTTCATTAAGTTTCCTCGTTCTAGGTGCCTCAATGTATAGATCAGATTTCTTAAACAGGCACATTCCAAGAGGCCTATATGCTCAGCCTCTAATGCACATCTCTCATTATTTTAAACTGGGCTATCCTTTATTTCTTAAGAGTGGGTAAAGACACATAAAATCAAATAAAAATTTCTTTCATAGTATGCAAAGGCATTTATGCGGAAGTGTGGCCAAAATATTTTAAGGTGGTCATGTAGCAGCCTGCCTCACTTTCTGCAGCAGGACTTGTGGTGTCCTAGTATTAAAAGTTAGTACATGATCCTGTGCTAAGAGTGTTTTAACCTGCTGATCAATGTTACTTGTTTAACTAAAAATATATATACAGTACAGATCAAAAGTTTGGACACACCTTCTCATTCAAAGAGGTTGAATTTGTATTATGGCAAGAAAACAACAGCTAAGTGAAGAAAAAAACAAGTGGCCATCATTACTTTAAGAAATGAAGGTCAGTCAGTCTGAAAAAGCGGGAAAAACTTTGAAAGTATGCGGTCAAAAGTATCCCCTTTGAAAGTATCCCCAAGTGCAGTCACAAAAACCATCAAGCGCTACAAAGAAACTGACTCACATGCGGACCGCCCCAGAAAAGGAAGACCAAGAGTCACCTCTGCTGCGGAGGATGAGTTCATCCAAGTCACCAGCCCCAGAAATTGCAGGTTAACAGCAGCTCAGATCAGAGAACAGGTCAATGCCACACAGAGTTCTAGCAGCAGACACATCTCTAGAACAACTGTTAAGAGGAGACTGTGTGAATCAGGCCTTCATGCTAGAATATCTGCTAGGAGACCACTGCTGAGGACAGGCAACAAGCAGAAGAGACTTGTTTAGGCTAAAGAACACAATAAAGAACACAATAAAGAAAATGAATGAGAAGGTGTGTCCAAACTTTTGGTCTGTACTGTTTATATAATTATGTTGTCAAGTTCTGGCAATCTACTATACTAAATTCTTTTCAGTTTGCAGCAAAGATTCTTCAGGGTGAAAATTAGAATTTCACCACGTCAGAGAATGAGGTGAAAAAAAATAAGGCTCGATATAGCCACCACCATCCTCCAGATCTACCTTTATCTTTTTTTGATAAACAGACCATTTCTTTTTTATTGGTAGACATTAAGTAAAATGAACTCACAGTGGAAAGAATATATCTTTTAAAATAGTGTGTTGAAATAGTATATAGAATGTATTTCTTTTTGTGTTTACAGAAGATCTCAGCAACTTGTGCTACTATTGTGGTAGTGGTGATGAAGACACACAATGGGTAACATTGAATTAAACATGTCCTCTTTTTTTGGAGGTGGGGTTAAGGTGATATAGTTGGTTGATACCATGGTTCCAACTCTGGTTGTGTGACCCTTGTTGCATGTCATGTACCTATCCTCCTATGCTAGTTAGCACTGTGGCCTTGCACCTCTGGGGTTGAGGGTTCTATTTCCACCTCAGGTCTGTGTGCATGGAGTTTGCATGGTCTTCCTGTGCTTGGTGGATTTTCTTCTGTTACTCCGCTTTCTTCTCAATCCAAAGACATGAACATTAGGTTAATTGGCATCCCCAAATTGCCATGTGTGCATTTGATCTTAATGTGTACATCAGTCCCACATCATCAAAATGTGGCCAAATTACACAATTTTTGCCTGCTAAACCAAAATTTTTCATTCATGTTAAATTTGTGTGAAAAAGATTATGTTAAGTCAACATGATTCTATCATTTACTGTAATAGCAATTGATTGTGTAATTGTAATGTAATTGAACTATGTCTATGATACTCCATTGTTATTGACAAGTCTAACAAGTTCTTAGTGATACTTATGTTACTACAACTAGATGTTATACCATAATGTATACCAGCCCTATTTTTCCACGCTTTAGTGACTCTTAAAGACAACTCCAGAGGCAGTAAATATGTAATACATCCTTTTTATTAGGGAACAACTTATAAAAGGTACCATACTTTCATAAAACACTAACAATCTAATTCACACACTCAAAAAAATGTTTAATTTTGGGTTTAATAAATTTTTTCTTGTCAACAAGTTCCACACAAATGACAACTAACATTTGTAAGGGCCTTTATTAACAACAAGATTACTGTCACAAGCATTTTAATAACAATTGGCACTGTTTGAAATGCAGCACAGATATCGAGAAATTGAGAATATTATGGTCCAACCATACAAAAGACATACTTTACACAAAATGCAACATATTCTATTTTTTTTTCTTTTCCAACACTTCTGTCAACTTTGACACATTTAAAGAGGGAGAAAAATTGTGTCTAACAAACAAAAAAACATTAAAATTGGTTATCTTCAACTTTTCTTTCAACAGTATTCTGGGCATGTTTTACATAAGAAAAAAAAAATCATGTGACCCACAAAAATAGAAAAAAAGGTTCTCACTTTATGAATCTTAAAAAAATTTTTTTTAAAGGAATATGCACAACCTTATCCTTAAGGTCAATAATACCAACTAAATATTAGTTAATTTAACATATTAACAAAATTAACAATTTACCCTATTTTTTTGCTATCAAATACAAATAGTCCCCCCCCCCCAAGTTTCTGCAAAGTCTAAATATATTGCATCCAAAACAAAACATCCAAACATTTTCAATAAGTGCAAAAAAGGCCTTCACGTAGTGCTCGATGTTGGTTTACTCAAAGTTAGTTTTTAAGCATCTGTACCTTTGATGAAAGTCTGGTAGCATGGAGCTGGAGGAAGATCCTCTGCAGTACCTCAAAGAATGTTTTCAGTTCCTGAGGTTCATTGCATATATTACACCCATTAAGAGCGCACATGCAGTAGTGATGTCTCCCAAGTCAAGAAGCACTTCAACAACAGCATCTCCCTCAACACTGATGCTGTAGATGCCAAATACAACATGTTCAAGATCCCTCTCTGCAGCATGGTCATCTGTATCCTATTGTTACACACAAAAAAAGCAGAGATGAAATCACTAGACTAATACAGAATTCCAAAGAGCCTGTTTGCATTTTTCCCTGTAAATGTTGTTTAGTATTTGATCACTAACTTTTGGTCCACACTGATTTCTCACAAACTTGAAAACACTTTTCTAAGTACACCGGTGATGTCGTGGGCTCTACTTGTTAATAAGTTGTTTCAATCTGTTCTTATTCATTTATTGTTAATTATTTTTTGTTTCTTTGTAAATGTGCACTCTATTTATGATATTCATTTGATTATTGTTTCTTTGTGTAGTTTCACGGTGCTACGCAACTAAAGCTCAATGGCACTCTGCACGAGCGAAATAAAAGAGAGATAAGCACCCGTCAGAAGCACTCTGTGTCCCGTTTTTTTTTTTTTATCGATACCGAAGGGCAGCTACAGTGAAACTCGACGCTTAACGGAAACATACTGTTCACCTATTACATCGCGACCGTCTTCTACTCGATAACGCAGACGCAACAGCACGGCCATTTCTGCGGGAGCAAGCAGTTGGGGTTCGTGTCGTCATCGCCGAGGTCGGAAGGTGACGATGTTCTGTCGTTTTACATAGCAGATGTAGAGTGAGACTTTGAGTACCAAGAGAGTTTACAACGCTCATATTTCTACATAAGCTGCATCAAGTCAACCTGAATATTGTAAGTTGAATTACTCAAAAGGAATAGAAAACATTTCATGGATATTTAAAATGAAAGGCTAAAATTGCAAAGGACTTGAAAGGAATCATTGATGCTATACATCTATTTCACAAAAAAAAAAAAATCATATATATATATATATATATATATATATATATATATATATATATATATATATATATATATATTAAAATTTGAGCTTTGTGTAAAGAATGTTTAATCTATTGTGTATTCAAAGAGGTACAGTCAGTGCTGAAGTTAATTATAGTTTGTAAAAATTTAAGTTTTCTCGTGATTTACATTACAAACTAGACTTTGAACTTTGTATATACACACAATACAATACACATACAATACGTACATCGTTTTGCATTTATCCTGTTTGCAAACATCCTTTGAGTGTTTACTTACTAGAGGTCTGGTGAAAGTGGTATTCAAATTCAAATTCAAATTCAAATTTTATTTGTCACATACACAGTCATACACAGTACGATATGCAGTGAAATGCTTATACGACCGCTCCGTGACCTTAAATAATTTTTACAAAAGGAACCTATAAAACAGATTCCAACAAAGTTACAAAATATATATATATACATAAAATCTGGAGTATGAAAAAATGTGCTCTTGTCAGAAGTGGGATGTGATGTAATATATTGCGACTATAGTCTGTGAAAACTTGAGGTAGTTTTTTAATGAGATGAGGGGGGTGTGAAAAGAAGTCCTTGAAGTGTGCAAAATGTGCATATGTGCATATATGTGCAATGTGCATTGACATAATTGTCCGTTCTGTTGTGTGCAAGAAAATGCAAAGATGTTTAGTCCAGTGTGTTGGTTTGGTTGAGAGACCGTATCGCCTGCGGGAAGAAGCTCCTTCTCAGTCTCTCTGTATTGGCCTTGAGGGAGCGGAAGCGCTTCCCAGACCGCAGCAGAGAGAACAGTCCATTGCTGGGGTGGCTGAGGTCCTTCATGATCTTCCTGGCCTTGGTCCAGCACCGCTTGCTGTAGACAGAGTGCAGGTCAGGGAGCTCAGTTCGGATGATGCGCTCAGCTGATCGCACCACCCTCTGTAGGGCTCGTCTGTCCTGCATGGTGCTGTTCCCGAACCAGGTTGCGATGTTTCCCGTCAGGATGCTCTCTATGGTGCAGGAGTAAAAGTTCCTGAGCACCTTAGAGGGCAGTCTAAAGTCTCTCAGGCGTCTGAGGTGGTAGAGACGCTGTCGGGCCTTTTTCACCACGGTGTTGATGTGACAGGACCATGATGGGTCCTGCGTGATGTGAACACCGAGGTACTTGAAGCAGTCCACTCTCTCCACTGGGCTCTCGTTGATGACGGGGGTCTGGTAGTTCCTCTCCTGCTTAGTGCTGAAGTCCACTATCAGCTCCTTTGTTTTACTGACATTTAGAAGAAGGTTGTTCCTCTGGCACCAGTTCTCCAGATTTCCAATCTCCTTCAAGTAGGCCGTCTCGTCGTTGTCAGAGATCAGGCCCACCACGACGGTGTCGTCAGCAAACTTGATGATGGTGGTGGAGCTGGTAGTGGCCGCACAGTCATGTGTGTACAGAGAGTACAGCAGGGGGCTCAGAACACAGCCCTGTGGGGCTCCAGTGCTGAGAGTGAGAGAGGCTGAGACGTGTCCACCCATCCTTACAGCCTGTGGTCTCCCAGTTAGGAAATTAGAGATCCACTGACACAGAGATGAGCTGAGTCCCAGATGCTCCAGTTTGGTGGTGAGTGTGGAGGGTATTATGGTGTTAAATGCTGAGCTGTAGTCGATGAAAAGCATTTTAACATAATTCCCCCTTCTAGTGTCTAGGTGAGTGAGTGTTGTGTGGAGGAGATGAGAGATGGCATCATCTGTGGAGCGGTTCGGGCGGTATGCAAACTGTAGTGGGTCCAGAGTGTCGGGTAGTGAAGAGATGATGAAGTCTCTGACCAGCCGTTCAAAGCATTTCATCACCACTGATGTGAGGGCTACAGGTCGATAGTCATTGAGGGAAGCAGGATGTGGTTTCTTCGGAACAGGAACAAAGATGGACTCTTTGAAGCATGGTATCATTTACTGCTGAAGTTCTTCCCTGATTATGAAGTTGTGAATGAAGAAGAGTCTATGGAAAAGGATGCTGTGGCACAAGCAATTGAGCAAGCAAATGAGATATTGCTAAGAGCAGAAGAAATAAGCAATCCATCTGTGCAACAGATCAGATCAAGCTCACGCGAAAGAAGCTTTACAGAAAAGGGTCTAGAGATGCGCGAACAGGAAGCCAAGAAACAAGAGAAGGCTTTTTATAAAGCTTATAACAGTTGGAAGGAGAGCGCAAAGGAGACTAGATCAAGAAATTTTTCTGTTCACGTGAGAATCTTGAAAAAATACAAGATGACATTCAAAGCCGACATAATTCAGTTTATCATCATTATGAACCAATTCTACGTAATCATGCCACTTCTCCTGACATTGTCAAACGTATGGATGCTTGTGCCGCACTATCTGGTGAGATCAGTGATCTTGTAAGTAAACGGCTTGAAACAATAGATGAAGATTACAATGAAGAGCTTGTGAAGGAAAGAGTGAGACAAGTTCTAAATAAGGACGAGTATGAATCTATCTTTGGATGCACACAAACAAACACAATCATTTCAGAATCATCGCTGGGATCAAGCAGACAATCAAGGATCCTTCCAGCATCTCAAGTAAACGAGCTGATGCAGAGGCAGAACTTGCAGCCAAACGAGAGCAAGCTAAAGCTATGCAGGGAATCCATGATCAGCAAGCAAAGCTTAATATGATGGAGGGTGATTGGAAGTGTTGTGAAGCTAAAATGCTTGCAGAAATAAAGCAAAAGGAGATGGAAATGCACCTAAAGCTAGAAGAGGAGAGAAAACGATTGCAGCAGTTGCAAGTAGTCAAAGAAGTAAAAGTAGCGGCAGCTCGTGTCCAAGTGTACAACAATCTTGAAGGTATCATTAGATGTGGTGATGAAGAAATAGACCCTAGGACTCACATTGGTTTTCAGAGGACAGAGCCTACATTTCAGTTAGACCCAGAAGCTGAATCATTTCTACCTCAGCAGACATTCTTCGAAGAGCGTGAATTACAGCCATCTCAGGAAATTGTTGCTCTAGCTCAAGCCATAGCAGACTCACTAAGCACACATCGACTACCTGTTCCTGAACCCACTATCTTTGCTGGCGATTCTTTGAAATTTATAGATTGGAAGATGTCATTCATGGCCCTTATTGATCGAAAGCCCCTCCCACCTGGTGAAAAGATGTTCTACCTTAAGAACTACCTCGCTGGAGAAGCTCGCAAAGCGGTGGAAGGATATTTCTACAGAAATTCAGAGGACGCATACTAAGGAGCATGGAAGGTTTTACTAGACAGGTATGGGAATTCATTTGTACTGCAGAAGGCTTTTCGAGACAAGTTAATGAGATGGCCCAAAATCGGAGCAAATGATCCTCTTGCCCTACGAGACTTCACAGACTTCCTACAAGGATGTGTTGAGGCGATTCCTCATGTTAAAGGACTTACCATATTAAATGACTGTGAAGAAAACCACAAGTTATTAAAGAAACTTCCTGAATGGATTGTCCGCAAGTGGAATCGAATTGTAGTGGAATAGCTGGATGAATCAGGTGACTATCCAAGTTTCAAATGCTTTGCAGAATTTATGCAGAAGGAAACAAGAATAGCATGTAACCCCATCACTTCCCCACACTTCATGAATCTGAAAAATTCTGATGAAAAGTTTCCCAAGCGAGCTAAAGCTCTCAGTACAAAGTCTGAAGTGAAGGATTTTGCCTCTAAAGGGGTTGAAACAACCAGCAAGTCAAAGGTATCATGCTTCATCTGTAAAGATGAAAAACACAGCATTGCCCAATGTCCTACATTTGCAAAAAGAACTATCGAAGACAAGAAGGCTTTCATTCAGGAAAATCACCTCTGCTTTGGGTGTCTCAGGAAGGGACATATTGTGAGAGACTGCAAAAGACGACATAAATGTGGAACGTGTGGTCGAAATTATCCTACTTGCTTGCATGAAGAAAGAGAAAAGGTGCCTTCGAAAGCATTACAGAAAACCTCTACAGAAATCCAAGCAAGTCAGGAAGTTCACAAAGTTACGGCCCATGTACTCTCACAAAGCTCTTCTGCTTCTTCTAGCATTGTGCCAGTCCTCGTTTCTACAGTGGAAGAGCCACAAAGAGAAGTACTCACTTATGCTCTACTGGACACACAGAGTGAACATTCATTTTGGAAGATCTTCCAAAATGAAGTAAACATTAATTTTGGAAGATATTCTCGAATAATTAATTGCAGTCACCAATTTATGTTAAACACATGCTTGACATCATGAAAGTATATTTCACATCCTCATTCTGTTTTCTCATTTGAAGCAAACTGGCTTTTTTTCAGATAAAATTGAAGAGAATTTTAGTTATCTCCTTACAACTGTTAATGTTAACATATAAAAATATTACCAGGTAAACAAACAAGACAAACCTTTTGCTTTAGAAAGGAGTACCCTTCCAAAAATAGACCAGTCTCTCTTCGTATCCAATTATTACATATACTAGATACCTTCTTTGTCTGTGAGAATTTTTTTTTAGCTCTTTTCTTTCAGCCAGACATTTCAAAATTGAAATACCCAAATATTTAACAGTATTTTTAACAGCTATATTTGCAATTGTGGTCTCATTACAAGAGTGGAGGGGAATAATTTGCCATTTAACAACTATAAGAGATAAGCCAGAGGCTGTGGTCTTAGTAATATCATAATTAAGTCTTTATTTAAAGAGTTAGAATTAAAGCTATACACATTGCCTATAATGAAAACAAAACAATCCAATGTACCCACCAGAACTGGTGCTCCCTGACATAAGCATCTCTGACTCTATTTAAAAGCAAAAGGTTTTTCTCGTTTTTGTTTACCTGGCACTCTCTTTACATGTTAACATCAGCAATTGTAAGGAGGTAAGTAAAATTCTCTTTAATTTTACCTGAAAAAATAAATCACAGTCAGCAAATAAAACACAGGGAGGGAAGAATTAGACTTTGATGTCAAGCATGTGTTTAACATAAATGCATAAATGTTAAACAACATTTTCAACAAAATTGGTGATTTTTCATCATGCAGATTGCCTATTAAGCTGTCTCAATTCCACCAGCAAGAACTGTTAGCCTGGAAAATTTGCCGTGTCCACAATTTCTCTCCACAGAACGCTTTATTATGGAACAATGCTAATATTACCGTCAAAAGGAATTTTTTCATTTCATTTCATTTCAAAAGTCATTTTTTCTTTCAGAATAGCATCTAAGAGGTATGGATCACATATCTTTACTTCTTGATGATTCAGGTTCTGTACTTACATATGAACAAATCATGAACAAAATTGTATTTCCTATTCTGTGTAGAGAATATGAATCAGTGATTAATGCTATTCCAAGTGACTTATTACAACTATAGTAACTCTCATCTTGGTTCATGTGAAATAGTAACTACGAACCGTTGGAGGTGTTCTCTTCGTTGATAGAAAATCTACCAATAAACATTCATAATTTACACAAGAACGTTTCAAAAAGTAAATTTTATTGGGCTTCAATAATTGAAAACATTATGTGGAAAAAAAAACATGGCTTATTTCATACAATTATCCTATTCTTAACCAGTGTTGGGTAAGTTACTCAAAAAAAGTAATCTACAACAAATGACTAATTACTCCGTGGGCTCCCTATGTAGGCACCCCCCTTCTGCAGGTGCGCGAAGGGGCGAAGCCGCCAGTTCGGACCGACTGGCGATAATTAATGTTAACAGATATCAGGCTTTCTCCGCGTTATCCCCCCGCCCCCCCCCCCCTTCTCCCTCCTTTCTTACTTCTTCTCCCCGTTTTTTCTAAATAAAATTACCCCTTTTCCGGTAAGAACTCGCCTCGTGTCCGTGTTGCCACCCGTGCAAAAAGAGCAAACTCGTTACATCAAATATAAACTACAAAGCTCTCCGACGATGGATTAAAGCGCATACTCATTAACTGATGCTGCCGCACAAAACGTGATTTTTAAATGCATTTTTATTCATTTTTTAAACACATTTGTAACGCTAATAACGTAATGTTACTGACATTGGTAACTGTAATAAAATTACATGCATTTAAAATGCATGTAATG
This sequence comes from Clarias magur, assembly GCA_013621035.1. Classification (NCBI taxonomy): domain Eukaryota; kingdom Metazoa; phylum Chordata; class Actinopteri; order Siluriformes; family Clariidae; genus Clarias; species Clarias magur. Next base: position 1,886,014 of record QNUK01000108.1, on the reverse strand, counting down.
CGGTAATTTCCTAATGCGGTACATTACTGGGTTGTCAGGAAAAAAATTACATTACGCGTTACACTGTTGAATGGATGTTTATGTGTGTGTGTGTGGTTCCCGCGAACCTGAATACAGATAAAACATGCATGAGTGAATGAGAGTGAGCGATACACAGTAACGCGTTATACATAACTGTTCCTAACACGGTTAAAGAAGTTCATTTTATAATTTGGATTTATCGATAAAAAAATTAAATCTATTGTGTCATATTAATATGTTATCCTCTATAATAATGATAATAAATATATATTATAAATCCCTTTTTGAATCATTTTTATTCGCGCTCCAGCGAAGCGCAATGACTGTTGGGAAAATTTTCATGTCCACTTCCGGTGAAGCCCCACCGGAAGTAGACGTCTTACTCCGTATGTCTCTTAGAACTCAGCAGTATCGCTCATCTAATTCGGAATTGCACTTAACATGGCTGAACACTCTGTATAGTACACTTCACAGAGAAACTCAAGCCGATCGGAACGCAACCTAAAAGTCCACTTATCCATTACACGCAGTGCGGCCAAGTCTGGTTTTGAAACTAATCCTTAGATGAAAGAGAACAGGCAACAGGAATATTAATATATTCGATCCTTAGGTTTTACAAAAATAGGTATATATTCTTTCTGCTTGTTAAATCTGCTTGACAGTTTTATTTTGTATTATTCTGTACACGTACCTGAGAGATCGTCTGTCTAAACAGGAACGGTGTACATTGAGGTGAAGATAAAAGTGGAAGCGATTTCCTATGTTGGTCTAAGGAGAAAGAGGGCATTCAGTTCTCCGGTCAGTAAAACCCTTGCATCGCACACAAATGTGGTTTAAATATTTATTGGTACTTTTCCAGCCCTGGAGACATTTCCATAAATTCTCCTCCTCGGGTTAAGCGTCAGGGCGCCATCTTGAACAGCGCACTGTTTTTTTTTCCTTTTCTTTTTCTTTTCTTAAATAAGATCTTAACCATGTTACTTACCTCCTCCGATAGTCTTTACACCTAATAATACCCCTATCTGACCTATGCGGTTTGACTCGCAGTGGGATGCGGTGTTAGGCACCGTGAATTTCTGCAAGGTCCACAAGCATCCGCGAGGACGGCCAAAAAATTAAACATGTTAAATTTTTCGCGCGGAAAGATGGAAACGTAATCATAGCGCCAAAACTCGCGCTGAATCATGATGAACCCTACTTTCTGCCAACGCGCGAAACCGCGTAGGTTTAGAACAGCACTGCTATCCTTGTCCATGCTCTGATTACATATTCTATTGACTATTGTAATTATATCCTCTTTGCTCTCCCTCTCACGTTTCTACATGAATTTCAACTGGTCATGAATACAGCCACTCATATTATCACTCACGGGCTCCATATTATGTAGATTTTAATATTCTGCTACATATCTCACTGAACTCATTCATATCAACTCACCAGAATCTCTTCTGCTATTCCACTCATCATGGAGTGGAGACATCCCTAATATCGACTCTCTCCACCTTCAAATCCTGTTTCAAAACACTCTTTTTAAAAACCAGCATATATCGTTTAATTTATAATTTAACTTATTGTTTTTGTCACTGTATTTTATGGTGTTTGATGCGTTGTAGCTTTTAACCTATATTGTAAAGGTGCCTGAATGCTTGAAAGGCACTGAAAGGCACCCATAAATAAAATGTATTATTATTACTACTACTATTACTACCAGCCAGTTGAAAAGTTGAAGTGCCTTTAATGGTTTGTGTGGCTACTGGATTATATTGTGATCTTCATTCAGTTTAGTGACCAAGGTGTTTTTTTGTCCTTCTGCAGGGATAAAGATGCTTGGTGTCAGACCCGTTGCTTGTTGCAGGACATCATGGAGCATGCTGCGAATCACTCTACACGCGAGTCACAATTATGACTTCTATCATACACACTGCTACACATTACATGCAAACAAGTGGGAAAATAGGAACCATGCATATTTCAGACCTCCTGAGAGAGCTCTTTTAATACATTCATTTGAGCACCAGCGGGCTACATTTTCTCAAGACCACACCCAACCTCCAAAGTCTACTTCCTTAGCCAGGATAAAGTTCCGAACACGACTGCTCATAACATTGTTTGTTGGAAGTGCTATAATTTACACCAGCTGGTATATGCATGAGGAAAAGCAGCAGAAGCTAGAGATGCAACGGATAGATCAGTTAAGGAAAGTAGCCATAGGCCAAGGAGACTTCAGCTTGTTGGACCACACTGGTCAGCGACGGACCAAAAAGGACTTCTTGGGGCAGTGGGTGCTCATGTACTTCGGCTTCACACACTGCCCTGATATCTGCCCTGATGAGCTGGAAAAGATGAGCAGTGTGGTAAAGCTGCTGGATGAGTCAAATTTACCCTGCGTGCAGCCACTGTTTATAACTGTTGATCCAGAAAGAGATGATATGACTACCATGGCAAAATATGTCAGAGAATTTCACCCACGACTGATAGGATTGACAGGCACACCTAAGGAGGTAAAGGAAGCTGGACGTGCTTACAGAGTTTATGCCAGTGCTGGACCCAAGGATGAAGATGGAGACTATATTGTAGACCACACCATCCTTATATACCTCATCAATCCAGATGGTCTTTTCCTGGACTATTACAACAGAATGAAAAATACCAAGCAGATTGCTGAAAGCATTTGTCAGCACATGAAGAATTATTTAAAGTTATTCTCTGACGAGCATTAAGTCTGACGTAGAAAGATTTGATCACGTATGGAAATATAAAGTGTTCATGGATATGAAAGATGGACTATGCACTGAATAAAAAAATATAATGGATGTGTCTAAATTAAGATTTACATTATAAGAAGATCTTAGAGTAGTTTATCTAGATGAATAAAAACAAGATGAATAAAAATATTTGGGAAATCAATCTTTATTTCTATGAATTTATCAATCATATTGTTAAAGACGAACATTGATAATCTTTATAAATGCACATGCTAATGATTTAAGCACACAGGTGAACTCCAAAGCATTAAAAATTGACAGTGACAAATGACACTAAAATAGTACAAACATGTATAATTAACATCTTGTGCACATAGAACTGTTTTTTTTGTTTCAAAAACAAAAAGAGGGGGGGGGGGTAGGAATAGTATGCACTTTAATATAATTACAGGTTAAATAAGTTCAAACAAAAGGACCAAATCTAATCCAAGTCATTTCCAGTGATACAAATATCTTTTTGCTGTTTTATTCTAATATTACACAGGAAGTGAGCCAAAATGAATGTTTGTGAAAGGTCAGGGCATGTCATGCTCCAGGGGGGCACTGTAGGTTTTGAGACGTTCATTTGCCCTCTGTTTGGTCAGTAACGTCAGGTGAATGGTGTCTAAGCTCTCAAGTCCAGGTCTCTTATCAATCTCTACTGTGAAGTCATTGGCCTGAAGGACAGACAAACAGATCAGATGCCAAACACTTAGCTGCAGGGTTTTCTTACCCAATATATATTACAATATTAGTCACATGATATTTGAATGGTGTCACATGACGACTCTATCCTAACTGTATAAGAGCTGCTTTTTTTTTTTGTATTTGTGGTCATCACACAGCTGGGAGTTTTATTCCAGAAAGAGGGATTTATTCCAGAAGAAATTCTAAACCAGGGGTGGCCAAGTTCGGTCCTAGAGAGCCGCAATCCTGCAGAGTTCAGCTCCAGCCCTGAAAAAAAAAAACTCTCCTTCCAGTAGCCTTAGTAGTCCTCAAGACCTTGATTAGCTTGTTCAGCTGTGTTTGATTAGGGTTGGAGCTGAACTCTGCAGGATTGCGGCTCTCTAGGACCGAACTTGGCCACCCTTGTTCTAAACTGAGTTTTGTATCTCAAGTTAAGTTAACTAAATCCTGCACCTTTTTTTCTATTATAAATTAACACCCCCCTTTTTTTATTTCATTGTGGAGTATGGTGTAAATGATAAAGGGATTTAAATCCTTTTTAAGTGAGTGTGAAATAACAAAATGTAAAAAACCTCTGAAAATTTTCCGTTGGCACGGTATATGTCTGATCATTATAATTAATAGGAACATTTTGGGGGAATTCACCTTAATGGGATCTCTAGGACCATGCCAACTGCTCATAAACAGCATTTATGACAAATTACAAAATTGCATATAAAGGAGGATCATTTTTATATTATAAAAATAAATGCCTATAAGGAAATGCATCCATTTGTTACCACTATTAATGTTTAAAAGCAAGGATAAATATATTAGAAAATGCCAGCATTGGTAGCACTGTTTGAGCATATGTGCTTGTGCAAATAAGTGTGATTATCTTTTCCGAACTGATGTTTAAAACACCATTGCCTTTTTACGCCCATAAATTAAAATAAATTGTATTTCACTCTCACTTTTGTTACTACTGTCTGGAAGCAAAGACGACACCAAAAGACCAAGAGATGCACTGCTAAGCACACATAACCTTACTTTTAAATAGTAATGTTTAAAATTAGGTACAAGTTATTCTTTTTATTATCTTTATTACAATATTTTGACATACAATAATTAAAATCAACCTCATCTAATGAACTTTGTATGTTTGTGTGTATGTATACCAACCAGCTGAAGAGAAGCCAGCATGTATCTACAGGCTTCTGTGTTTTCCATGCCTTTGACCAGTGATGCAAATGACCGCCTCTTTCCTACAGCACCAAGTGCATAAACAATCTGGTCCCCATAGTCATGAATGTCAAAAACCACACCATCCTCCTGGACAACAGAGAGCACAAACAATTGATTAGCTAATATTTTTAATAACACTACATCAACAGAGCAATACAGCTGCATGCATGTGGATCTTTAAAAATAGAATATTTTGAAAAAGTTAATTTCCTTATATAATTTAATTTAAAAAGTCAAACACTATGTTCTCGATTCCATTACATATAAAAGTGAACCATTTCAAGAGGTTGGTCGATTACTTAAAAATGTCAAAAATCAGCTTGATTAATTGTTGCCTGAGCATAATAAGCTGATTAACATGTAGCCGCATCTGTGGGCAGCCCAGTGGTGTTGCTATGGAACCAGAGAGAGTAAAAGTTCAACCTAAAAAAAAATAAATAAATCTAGCTATTTTCTACTTTACTTTAATTTATTCATTAAAGAACATACTTATACACAAGTAAAAGTAATATTACTTGTAATACTAACTCTAATATTTATTTTAAAGCTCTTTAGTTTTTTTTTTTGTCTAACAGTGAATATAAAATTGCATGATGCTAATTGCACTAGCATGTTTATGGGATTTATAACATTATGTTAATCCATAGCTAATGCTATCTGCTAGTGAATACACCGTTTATACTAGCAGATATATTTTATATTTTCAAATATATTAATGTGGCTTATGGCCATATTTACATGATAGTGGAACAATTGGTAAAGATTTTTTTTTTCTTTTTTTTTTTTTTTCTTTCAGTTCTACAATGCTTTCTTTAGTAAACATCAAACACTAACAGAGGACTGCTTCCTGGTTGGAAAAAAGATAATTTATTTTTAAGATAAGAAATTGTGTGTCATATGGAAGTAATTTTTATCTGATTTCATGTGATTTTACTTACGTTTAAGGAATACAAGGTACTCCATCTTGAAATAATCGGAGATGTGTGTGCGAAGCTAAGCTATAGGCCTCTTGGAATGTGCTTGCACAGAAAATCTGAGCTATACATTGGGACACCTTCATTGTGCGCTGAAGGGGGCCCCTTAATAGGAAACAGATGTTGACGAATGTATAGCATATATAATGAGAAAATCGGATGAGAGCTTCAGCTCTTCCATGGACCAGCTCCGGCCGTTATTACTTGATAAATAAAGGTCGTAATCTTCTGGAAGCAAAGCCTGACTGAGTATTTTTCCACAACAGTCACTGCGATACTAAACTGTTATATTTTATCACATGGTGAGGAAAAGAATTTGGGAGACCTTCACAGTAAGTGAAGTTGAGGAGTGAGGCTACAGTCAGTACATCAAAAGTTATCACGCAGAACCATCTCCTGAAATGGACTACAATTGTTGCATTCCTATTACCAATCCACTCCTGAATACAAGAAGCATTATAAGAAGCATTTTACCTGGGCTAAGAACTGAACTGAAGAAAAGAACTGGTCTGTTGCTCAGTGGTCCAAAGTTCTATTTTTAGATAAAAGTACATTTTGCATTTCCCTTAGAAGTCAAGGTCCCAGATGATGAGTAGAGAGGCACATAGAGGCACAAGTTACTTGAAATCCAGTGTGAAGCTTCCATAGTTGATGGTTGGCCGTGCCATGTCACCTGCTGGTGTCGGTCCTCTGTGTTTTTATCAAGTGCAAAGTAAACACAGCCATTTGGCAGGATATTTCAGAGCAAGAGAAAGATGAGAAACACCTGGCCCAACCTTACAGACAAGCTGAAAGCTGCTCAAAGTGCCACAGGCTGATCACATCCATATTACATTAATGCAGTAATTTATGCCAAAGGAGCCCCCACCAATTACTGACTGCATAAATAAACATTTTTTCAGAATTTTTGCATTATAAAATCGCATTAGGAAATCGAATATTCAACATATGGATGTTTTATTTCAAAGAGCTGTAAGCTGTAATCATGCAAACTTGTCTTGAAATATTTCATTGTACATGTAATTAATCTAGTATATGAATGAATTTTATTTTATGAAATTACATTACACTTTTTCATGATATTCAACTTTTTTGGGATGCACTGTTCTTTTTACATTTATACATCAACATTTGAACCTTTGAAAGGAATCCTAGACAACTAATACTGTTTATATAAACAGTCTATAAACAGTCTTGGATAAAGCAAAATCTCCATTAGGTATTTGAATAAATTTTGCAATAATAATAAAATTATATTTTAAATACAACTGCCTACCAGAAGATCTCGTCCTGTGCACATTAGCGTTACTCACTCAAGCTCAGGAAGAGCTGTTAATTAGGTGATTTTTTTGGATCGTGTGTGTTACAGCAGGGGAAACACCTAATGTGCAGGGAATTAGGTAGTCTGGGTGTAGGGTTTGGAATGAGTGGTGTTGTCCCCCTCACCCAATTAATTTATTACCTGAGCCAAGAGCCGAGGGTTGATCTCTTCCTCCCACTCCTTTACCCTGCGAGACAGAGCCGTCTCCTGAGCATACTTCTGAGAGTTGGCTAGGAACAACTCCTACAGCCAAAATCAGAATCAAATACACATATAATAATTAGTCAGCATTGGTTCATCACGTCACAACTGTCCAGGGAATATAATTTGACCTGTTTCTATGCATTTGTGGAGCAAGACCTACAGGACTTCCAACTTAGAATTTTACAGTAAATGGCTGTTTAAATAATCGTTATTTAATGGTTAAACAATCAGGTTTGACCAACAATCATCAATGCTTGGTCCTCTAGCACATTCACAGTTACAAAAAATTAATTATACCACTTAATTAATTAGGAGAAAAGTGAACCAGAACCTCCCTAAAACAGATCTCCTAAGTATTACAAGAGGCCATGCATACCACACTCTTTTTGACCAAGTCCTCATAACTAATCCGGCCCATCTGTGAGTCTAGGAACACAGAAAAGACGAACATTTCTTAATTAGAAGAAAAAATGCATTTATGCTAATGCTTATACCAATTATCTGAATCTGTTTATATTACCAGAGAAAGTTGGCTCATGCTCATTATTAAAGTCTCCAGGAGCATGACCTTCAGCTAAATTCTCAATGTCATGATCTGAGAAGTCATCACCTAGATGATAAAAAAAAAAATCTATTTAATTAAATGGAAAAAGGAAACTAATGACAAAACATTACCTTTAGGAGAAAAAAAAATACTGTATATATACATGTTTATTTCTCCTACCATGCAAGTCTGGATGTCTAACCACCTCGTCTTTTTCCTCTTGATTCTCTGGCTCCAAGTAAGTTCTTTTCAGCAGGTCATCAGACATGTACACACCCTGAAACAGACAGGATTAGACCTGTCCTAATTGCAGATGTACACAATTTGCCACTTTTTATAAACGCAAATACAGACCTTTTTTCTTAGAATCATCTTCTTTAACTTAAGCCGCTGACTCATCTTGTCTAAGTAGATGTAGTTGAATTCTATAAAAGAAAAATGCTAAATAATAGTTAAAGCCAAAAAGACTAGAAAGCAGTTGTAAATCTTATTCAGAAAATTTACCAGGATAAAAAGGTCCATTCTTAAGCCTGCGGTCCATGCTCCCATCTATAGGAAAACAGAACAACAAATACTAGAACATTAGATAGTTTCATTTCTTTAAAAATATTTACAGCCACAAGGGAGTATGGTATCCGCCTCCTCATTGCACGTCCAAAAGTTTGTAGACACCTAACCATTACATTTATACACCTTTTTGATGCCCTCATTCTAAATGTAGTCCACTTTGCTATCTGCAAAATCATTTGTGAGGTCAGGCATTGATTGGGGTATGGTCGATTTTACTGTTCATCTGAAGATGTTCAATGGGGTTGACTTCAGTCAGGGCTCTCTGCAAGACATTCGTCCATTCCAACCTTAACGCAAGATATCTTCATGGAGCTTGCTTTGGGCATAGGGCATGGAAGAGCTTTGGGCCTCTTAGTTCCAGTGATGGGAAATTTTGTGCTTCTGGAAACCACATGTGGGTATGATGAAAAGGGGCACAATACTTTGCTCATATAGTTTTTAGCAGAAGGAAATTACCCATTTATACAGGGTGGGCCATTTATATGGATAAACCTTAATAAAATGGGAATGGTTGGTGATATTAACATCCTGTTTGTGGCACATTAGTATATGTGAGGGGGCAAACTTTTCAAGATGGTTGGTGACCATGGTGGCCATTTAGAAGTCGGCCATCTTGGATCCAACTTTTGTTTTTTTCAATAGGAAGAGGGTCATGTGACACATCAAACTCATTGGGAATTTCACAAGACAAAACAATTGTGTGCTTGGTTTTAACGTAACTTTATTCTTTCATGAGTTATTTACAAGTTTCTGACCACTTATAAAATGTGTTCAATGTGCTGCCCATTGTGATGGATTGTCAATGCAACCCTCTTCTCCCAGTCTTCACACACTGATAGCAACACCGCAGGAAAAATGCCAGCACTGGGTTCCAGTATCCGTAGTTTCAGGTGCTGCACATCTCGTATCTTCACACCATAAACAATTGCCTTCAGATGACCCCAAAGATAAAAGTCCAAGGGGGTCAGATCAGGAGACCTTGGGGGCCATTCAACTGGCCCACGACGACCAATCCACTTTTCAGGAAACTGTTCATCTAGGAATGCTCGGACCTGACACCCATAATGTGGTGGTGCACCATCTTGCTGGAAAAACTCAGGGAACGTTCCAGCTCCAGTGCATAAAGAGGCAAACACATCATGTAGCAATTTCAAATATCCAGTGGCCTTGAGGTTTCCATTTATGAAGAATGGCCCCACTATCTTTGTACCCCATATACCACACCATACCATCACTTTTTTTGTTCCAACAGTCTTGGAGGGATCTATCCAATGTGGGTTAGTGTCAGACCAATAGCGGTGGTTTTGTTTGTTAACTTAACCATTCACATAAAAGTTTTCCTCATCACTGAACAAAATCTTCTGCATGAACTGAGGGTCCTGCTCCAATTTTTGTTTTGCCCATTCTGCAAATTGTGTGCGCCGATCTGGGTCATCCTCGTTGAGATGCTGCAGTAGCTGGAGTTTGTAAGGGTGCCATTTGTGAGTGAGTAGCTAATATCCGCCAAAGGGATGTTCGACTAATGCCACTGTCCAGTGACATGCGGCGAGTGCTACGCTGTGGACTCTTGCTGAATGAAGCTAGGACAGCCACTGATGTTTGTTCATTAGTGACTGTTTTCATGCGTCCACATTTTGGCAAATCCAACACTGAACCAGTTTCACGAAACTTAGCAAGCAGTTTGCTAACTGTAGCATGGGAGACGGGTGGTCTCGTAGGGTGTCTTGCATTGAAATCTGCTGCAATGACCCGGTTACTGCGTTCACCAGATATCAACACAATTTCGATCCGCTCATCACGCGTTAACCTCTTCGACAATGGGTGTGAACAAAGAGAAACTTGTAAATAACTCATGAAAGAATAAAGTTACGTTAAGGCCAAGCACACCATTGTTTTCTCTTGTGAAATTCCCGATAGGTTTGATGTGTCACATGACCCTTTTCCTATTGAAAAAAACAAAAGTTGGATCCAAGATGGCCGACTTCAAAATGGCCACCATGGTCACCACCCATCTTGAAAAGTTTGCCCCTTCACATACACTAATGTGCCACAAACAGGACGTTAATATCACCAACCATTCCCATTTTATTAAGGTGTATCCATATAAATGGCCCACCGTGTACAATAAGTACTGAAACTGCCAATTCTTTAGTTTTTACTTTACATTGAAGAAATTTGTTTTGTGACCAAAATATAGAACAGGGGCGGTATTTACCAAGTGTGTCAGAGTAAGAAATCACTCGTATTTTGCATCCCAGCAAGGTCATTGAGAAAGTGAGCGTTCCATTTCCCCTACGCTACCTTTTAACGCAGCCAGTCCCATATCAATGGTGGCCTTATCAGTTCTTCATAGCCAGTAATTCAGATTTTATTTTCGATAAATCGTCCCCCAATGAAGCACATAGCTCTACCTTAAAAATCTCTGCAATTCCATTCCTCAAAGAGGACAGTATCTCGTTCTTAAGCAAACAATGGTCAATTACAGAAGCTGTCTGGAGAACAGTGGGTAAGAGAGCGGCGGTGAATCATGCAAAGTTAATGCCGTGATCTGTGGATTTTGGTGTTCTTACCGGACATCATGACCACCTCCAAAAACACAAATACATACAAAAATGTCAAAAGTAACTTTTTGGCACCATTGGCACACAGAGCTCATAAAAGATACGTTTGGACAAAAATGGAATACTTTTGCAGTATGCAAATGGTCCATTAACAAACATTTGATATGCTGTCTCCATAGGTAATTGCTACATGACGTTTTTTAATAACAGCAGCAAGGATGCAGCTTTGAAACGGTGATGATTTGGGTTTGTGCTGACAATGTTGTAAATAATAAATCAAACTTTGCCCCTACAGCACCACAAATCATGCGCAGATTCATACTTTTCACACACACATACACAGATGCTGACTTTACTTAGACTTCAAACCAAGTTACTCTCAATGCAAGGTTTTACTGGTATGTGAAATGTAACAGTGTTGTCTCTGCGCCTTTAAATTGCGAGGGGAATCCTGAATGCCATTCTGTCAGCTGTTTTCCACTTTCTTGGACTGTGAATTCTGTTTTGTTAAGGATTTTCCGAAATTTGGATTATTCACCATCAGGACAGCTTTACAGGACAGACATTTTCTATCATCACCAGGAACCAGTGAGGTAGACTCATTTCTTCTGCACCCACACACGCACACATACAATATACCAGACATGAGACATTTTATTATAATGTAATTGGTGTTCCCAAATTGCATGTAGTGTGAATGAGCACGTAAGTGTGGTATACACGTGTGTGCCCAGCGATGGATTGGTACCGTGTCCAGATTTTACCCCGCCTAGTGCCCCAAGTCTCTGGGGTATGCTCCAGGTCCCCTGGATTCTGTATACAGAATAAAGCGGTATAGACAATGGTATAGTCAGCAATGGAATTCTAGCAATAAAACAAATGCGCGCGCACACATATATTCTATTATTTATATATATATATATGTATATATTACTTTACATTATAATATATACATACATGTATATGCACACTGTATATATACATATAGTAGATACATACACACACACAAACACTTACAAGCACTTGCGCACCACCCCGCAAAGTCCTGTATTTTTGATGTGCCTTTCCTTTTCCTTTTGCCTGATTCATCAAGGCCAGCAGGCACATTGTAGCACTTCCCTACAGAGGAAAAAATGAAACTTTCACATGAAGCAGGTCAGAAAGTCAGAAATGTAAAATGTACAGATGCAAAATTCTTGAGTCACCCCTTGTTTTTTCATACTGAATTACATTATGTAGATAATGAAATTTAAAGAAATAAATTATAACATGTATGGAGAAAATGTATAGATGATAACCCAGTTATAACGTATAACTGACTATAAGCCATTTTGTTAATGGTTGTTTATGTAAGAACCTTGGCAGTAACCTCATTTACCCTCTCGTCTGTTCTAACAACTCAGCATTCAGCATCACCAGTATACTAAATCACCGGCTTGATCATCGGTCATCATGATTTGCAAAAATTTCAAATGGTTCATATCAAGTTAAATGTTTTAATACTTGACTGATTCATAGGTCAACACGTGGCGTGACAAAACGAAAAACATCCCTCCGAAACGGGTCAGGTAACTGAGAAACTCTCTGGAAACAAAATCTGAAGAAATTAAGGATGACTCAAGACTTTTGCACAACACTTTACCAATTACCACATTCAAAATATTTATGAGAAAAATATATGGACAATCCTCTTTACCTGTTTTTAGAGGTTTCTCTTCTCCTACATTTATATAGGGGTCATGCCATTCCCACGAATCCACAGTTTCCTGTAACAATTATATGCATACATCATAACATTTGTGCTACCATAGGGTTTACAATGTTTTCAATAATGTACAGTCGTGGCCAAAAGTTTTGAGAATTACATAAATATTGGAAAAGTTGCTGCTTAAGTTTTTATAATAGCAATTTGCATATACTCCAGAATGTTATGAAGAGTGATCAGATGAATTGCATAGTCCCGAAAAAAAAAAAAAATTCCACTGCATTTCATTGCTGTCATTAAAGGACCTGCTGAGACCATTTCAGTAATCGTCTTGTTAACTCGGGTGAGAATGTTGACGAGCACAAGGCTGGAGATCATTATGTCAGGCTGATTGGGTTAGATTGGCAGACTTGACATGTTAAAAGCAGGGTTGTTAACCATGGTGACCTGCAAAGAAACACGTGCAGCCATCATTGTGTTGCATAAAAATGGCTTCACAGGCAAGAATATGGCTACTAAGATTGCACCTAAATCAACAATTTATAGGATCATCAAGAACTTCAAGGAAAGAGGTTCAATAGGCTTCAGGGCGTTCAAGAAAGTCCAGCAAGCGGCCAGGATCGTCTCCTAAAGAGGATTCAGCTGCGGGATCGGAGTGCCACCAGTGCAGAGCTTGCTCAGGAATGGCAGCAGGCAGGTGTGAGCGCATCTGCACGCACAGTGAGGCGAAGACTTTTGGAAGATGGCCTGGTGTCAAGAAGGGCAGCAAAGAAGCCACTTCTCTCCAAAAAAATACACACATCAGGGACAGATTGATCTTCTGCAAAAAGTATTGCGAATGGACTGCTGAGGACTGGGGCAAAGTCATATTCTCGAATGAAGTCTCTGATTGTTCGGGGCATCTGGAAAAAGGCTTGTCCGGAGAAGAAAAGGTTAGCGCTACCATCAGTCCTGTGTCATGCCAACAGTAAAGCATCCTGAGACCATTCATGTGTGGGGTTGCTTCTCATCCAAGGGAGTGGGCTCACTCACAATTTTGCCCAAAAACACAGCCATGAATAAAGAATGGTACCAAAACACCCTCCAACAGCAACTTATTCCAACAATCCAACAACAGTTTGGTGAACAACAATGCATTTTCCAGCACGATGGAGCACCGTGCCATAAGGCAAAAGTGATAACTAAGTGGCTCGGGGACCAAAACGTTGAAATTTTGGGTCCATGGCCTGGAAACTCCCCAGATCTTAATCCCATTGAGAACTTGTGGTCAATCCTCAAGAGGCGGGTGGACAAACAAAAACCCAGTAATGCTGACAAACTACAAGAAGTGATTATGAAAGAATGGGTTGCCATCAGTCAGGATTTGGCCCAGAAGTTGATTGAGAGCAGCCCAGTCGAATTGCAGAGGTCCTGAAAAAGAAGGGCCAGCACTGCAAATACTGACTCTTTGCATAAATGTCATGTAATTGTCAATAAAAGCCTTACTATATTATATTTCAGTACATCACAAACAACTGAAACAAAGATCTAAAAGCAGTTTAGCAGCAAACTTTGTGAATAATAACCTGTGTTTTATTAAAAGTGTGTTAAGACCTCGAAAAAGCCATCGCCATCCAGTTGCACCGAACAAAACTTACAGTTTGGGCCCTAAATATTTGTTGAGAGCGTGTGTGTGTGCGTGTGCGTATGTGTGTGTATGTATGTATGTATGTATGTATGTATGTGTGTTTGTGTGTGTATACACGTTAGTGTGTGTGAGAGTGAGGGAGAGGGCTGTGTGACATGTGGATGTGTCTGTGTGTGACGAGTAAATGTGTTTGTATGTTTGTGTGCGTGAGTCTGTGGGTTTACATTAGTGATGTGTGTGTTAGTATGTGTGAGACATGTGACTTGTTAGTGTGTGAGACAGATGTGAGTGTTAAAATTTGTGATATGTTTGTGTGTTTGTGCGTGCAGGTCATGAGAGCGGTGTGTGTGTGTGTGTGTGTGTGTGTGTGTGTGTGTGTGTGTGTGTGTGAGTGTTAACATGTGTAAAGTGTGTGTATGTATGTGATGTACAAGTGTGTGTGCGCGTTAACATTTGTTATGTCTATGTGTGTACAATAGACCGCAGATGCTGGAAGAAAAGCATCACACTATAATGTTCCTCAATGTGATGTCACTGAATGTGATGTCACTGAATATAATGTCACTCAGTATAATGTCACACAAAGTTATTAATTTTTCAGCATACTTTAAGGCATTATCATGGTAGAGATATCAAAAATCCCTCCGCAATGTCTTTAGATTACATCGGCCAGGTTTGTTGGAGATCGTATAAATTCCCTAGGAGGAGTATATCAAAATACATTGAGTGCGACCCAAAATAACCAGCCACCTGTTGAGTTTAGCCCAGGACCTGCAGTGCGAAAGTTGTTCCAATGTGTACCAATTTAACCAATGAGCTCTAAATGTGTACCGGGTTTCGTGTGCCTACGTGAAAGTGTTTATGAGCTATCCAGCTAAATCTCGTCTGGGGGCCCCGGGACTCTCAAGCATCCTGATGGCAGCAGATTCCAAACTGTCTGCCTAGTTTCATGAGTTTGAGCATGTTAAGACCCCCGAATAGTCAAGAAGGGTGGAAATTTTTAAAAATAAAATAATCTTTAGGAAAACAAGAGGGTCCTGCGTGCCTATAATGATTGGGCCCTAATGATTCACTACCTGTAAACTCCAGATAGATGTTCATTTTCAATGGGCAGAGTCTGGAGTAGGCTCCGGGCCAATTCTACATGGTATATATTTGAGCTACATGTTTTTTTTCTTAGTAGTAGAGATTTTCCAGCCGTTTGATGGGTCACAAGAAGCCACAAGAGCAAAGCGGTTTGCCAGGACTCAACATTTTGATATGGCGAAATTATGGGAGGTAAAGATGTCCAATTCTGAATCAGAAAAACAGGAATTTTGTAAAACTGTTGGTTGTCTTTTATACAATAATAGAGATTTGGCCACAAAGTGACCAGAATTTTTATAAAGATTGTGTTAAAAAGTGCAATAAATAAAGTTGCAAGCAATGATGGTGGGCCCAAGTACCCTGCGCCATCGGCACCCCAGGCCTGTTGAGTTGAGCCCAGGACATGCAACGCGAAAGTTGTTCGGCTCAATGAGCTCTAAATGTGTACCGAGTTTCTTGTGCCTACATGAAAGTGTGTATGAGCTATGAAGCAAAATCTCTTGTGAGGGCCCGAGGGCCTCCCCCAGGTGTGTTTAGTGCCTCTAGTGGAAGTGTGCGGTAAATATATATTCTGTGATACATGTTTCCCACTAGGGGCAGTGCGGAGCAAACAAAGCGTATCTATTAATATATCTATAATTTGTGTAAATGTTAGAACCAAGTATAATATATTAATAATGTTTATCAATCTACAGTAAAGGTTATGTTTAAATGTAGCACGAGTTCAACCCTATTCTCCCGGCTGATGCTACACACTAATGCTATATGAACAAACCAAATTTTCTTTCCAAAATGGAACGTTCAATTGTTTTATTTATGATTTTGTGATTAAATGTTTAATGACGATGCTCAATGTGGTAAAATGCGAGATGATGTCAGGAACCTTTTGTCGCGTTGTGGAATCTAATATTTCTTCACGGCAAAAAAACAAAACATGTAGCCTGTTAACACTTAGTTATTAACTGATGTATAACACTAGAATTAAATCGGAATGCAGCAGGTTAAAATGCATGCGTGAGCCTGGCGCTCCATGTTCCGGCTGCCGAGAGCTGCTTTATTTACACCGGGGAACTCTCCTCCCTCCCCCCATCTTACTCACCCTCGGACTTCAAGTTTTAATTCATCCTCAGTAAATGGTCTGAATAAGTGATGGCTTTCTCCGCTGCGTGCTTATGCTGTGCGTATTTGTTATTTATAGGAATAATTCGGTTACCAAGTTTTAGAAGTTTGTCGAGGTGTGCATTTGTTTATTATTGTAGTGTGTACATTCTGTGTATTTTATATTTACTTCTTAATGAAGTGATGTGTTGTTTCAGTTAGCCACTTCTTTAGTGTTATTGTTGTGATAAACAGTAGATGCTTGTGCTGTTTACAAGTCAAGCCACTGATTTACATCAATCTAAACATAATGTCCAGAATCAGGAAGAATAATTTAGGTGTTTGCATGCAGTTATATAATTATGCAGCATGAAATTAACATTAAACCAATAAATTCAGAAGCTGGTGTGTGAGACGGCGTTGCGTGATATGACTGGACTGGTTTCTTGCAGATGTCTGCAGAGACCCAGGGTTCAGTCTAAAGGTGAAGCTGAACATCATACCAGAGCTGCAGTTGAGATGCCAAATGTTTAAGGATGTTCTATTGATGTTTGCAACGGCACGTGTTTACTTAATCCTATTCTTTAAATTTTATTAATATCTGCCTAACCTATGACAGATGTACTGCAAAACAAATGTTATTTGATTTAAATGTGGTATAAAACATTTTAAAGTATGTACTGTGCATCTCCAAAAATTAATATTGTGAAAAGGTAAATTTTCTTTTTAAATTTAAAAAGTGAAACTCGTATATACTAGATTGATTGTATGTACAGTGAAAAATTGTAAGCCTTTTTGGTTTTAATTTTGATGATTACGTCTTTAAGCTCATGAAAACCAAAAAAGAAATACAGTAGTTCACAATACAGAAATTATGAAAAAATATGTTTATGTGCTCAGTACTTGGCTCCTTATCATGAATTACTGCATCAATATGGCCTGGCATGGAGGCGATCAGCCTGAGGCATTGAAGACCAGCAGCTTTCAACTCATCTGTATTGTTGGGTCGGGTGTTTCTAATCTTGCTCTTGACAATACCTCATAGATCCTTTATAAGGTTTAGGTAAGGTGAGTTGGCTGATCAGTCAAGCACAGTAATATCACGGTCAGCACATCAGTTAGTGGTAGTTTTGGCACTGTGGGGAGGTACAGTACTAAGTCCTGCTGGCAAGGGAAATCAGCATGTAATGCCCTAAAATCTCCTGGTAGACACTGTGTTGACTTTGACTTGATAAAACACAGTGGACCAACACCAGCAGTTGACATGGCTTCCCAAATCATCACCGACAATGGCGACTTTAGACTTGGATTCTGTGTCTCTCCTGTCTTTCTCCTGACTCTGGGACCTTGATTTCCAAATGAAATGTAAAATTTACTTTCATTTGAAAAGAGAACTTCGGACCACTGAGCAAAGCTCCAGTTCTTTTTCTCCTTAAGCCAGGCAAGACGCTTCTTACGTTGTCTCTGGTTCAGGAGTGGCTTGATACTAGAAATGCAACAGTTGTTGCCTATATCCTGAAGACATCTTTATGTGGTGGTTCTTGATACTCCAGCCTTGGCTGACTCCAGCCTCACTCAACTCTGTCAAGCAAAACTGATTCAAAAACCTTGGAGAGCTGAGAGCAATCTTCTTAAGGCTGCGATCATCTCTGTTGCTTGTGCAGCTTTTCCTACCAAATGTTCCCTTCCAGTCAAGTTTCTTTTAATATGATCCAATACAGATTTTTCTGTAGCTTATCTTTCTTGTGGAGCGGTGGATCTTCTTGACAACCATCAAGTCAACAGTCTTCCTCATGCGTGTACTGAACTAGACCGAGAGATACACTGTATTTATTCTCTCTGAATAGTAATTTACTCAAATGCTAAATTAAATATTCTACTATATTAAAATACTGGATTTTTGATTGTCATGTGGTGTAAGCTCCAATCATCAAAAAAGGCTTGAAATATTTCACTTTACATGTAAAGAATCTGGAAGATCTAAGAGTTTTAATTTAAGTTAATTAAAGAAAGAATTATATTTAACAATAAATATAGTTCCTTTGTGTATCTGTATTGAGCAAATTGGCAATGCAAGTAATGCAAGTATGCTAGCGGTGTAAAGGTATGCAAAATTCACTGTTTGGGGTGTACCCCAGTCATGTTTGATGTGGTGATGTGAAATAAAACACATGAAATTTCACTTCTAAACATCAAAAGGTTCCTAACTGTTAATCACTGAACACAGAGATAGATAGATACTTTATTGATCCAAAAAGAAATTTTAAATTGCACCTAAAGGCACATTACGTTCCTTTCTTACTATAGGTATCTAGATGCATTATGTTGTGTGAAAAAAGTAACAACTGTGTATAGAAAGTAGTGTAACTGTTTTTAATGGTTCATGAGAGAGAAGTCTCTGAAGCAGCATAGTGCTTATTTAAAAGCATTTAAATGACCCACGAGTGATGGTATTTAAATAAGCTATGGAATTATGAAGCCGTTTTGAGCTGCAAGAGAGGGTTTCTACAGCAAGTTAGACCAAAATGTGTCCCTTGGCCACACACTCAGAAA
This sequence comes from Clarias magur, assembly GCA_013621035.1. Classification (NCBI taxonomy): domain Eukaryota; kingdom Metazoa; phylum Chordata; class Actinopteri; order Siluriformes; family Clariidae; genus Clarias; species Clarias magur. The sequence continues at coordinate 1,867,095 of QNUK01000108.1, read as the reverse complement.
CCCAGCCTGGCTTGCAGATCTTGAGCAAAAGCTTTAAAAGCATAATATCCACACATTTCAACCCTAAAAAAAAAACAAAAGTTTGCAGTGTGGAATGATGTCTCAGCCAGGGCAGAAAGCCACCACCACACCAGTCTAGCCCCTCAACAACAACCTCCATAACTCTTTCACCAAACTTTCCTAGTAATGACACCTCGGTCTCTGAAGCTTGCCCTAGTTCATTGTAGTTCCATGTAATTATTTAATTTTATTTATTTGCTTCCGGTCAGTAACTACTTTTTCTTGGATACGAGTGAATTCTGTAAACCCGGATGTGTAGACTCACATCCTCATTTGGAAATAGTGTGCGTGTGTTCTGCCCTCATTTTGACCTGACATTGATATATTTTACGGTTGTTTACTTGTTATGGCTAATTGACTACATAATGCTTTGCAGTTTGCAGGTGAAAAAAATGTTGGAGTGTCAGCACCTTCTCCGAAAGGAACAACGCCCCATCGTAACAGGCCAGCTTTGCCCTCAAAGGTCTTCCAGTTACGTGGGCGTTGTTTTCGGAGCACCACCTGGACATCCAGCGGTTCAGCGACCATAACCTGCTGTAAGCCATGTCGCCACGTCTCATTGGGATGGGACCAGAGCAAACTACTTCTTCGGACATCGCCTTCGCTAGTTTAAACACCTCTAAAGTTATGCTTGCTTACCTCTGACTGACGAAGGCATACATCATTAGCTCCAGCATGTACAACTATCTTAGCAAACCTATGCTGTCCTAGAGTCCTAAGATTACATGTCCGGTGCTCTGGCTCCCAGGATACACCTAACCACTGCCGCCCCTAAAGGCCTAGCTAATTTCACACAGACTTTCCGCTATGGGAATAAAACTGTTCTCGCGCTCTCTAACCGTCTTCTAAAGTCTGGATGCGCTCCTCTAATGCTGATATCTTCTCCATCAGAGTGCTAACTAACACACACCTATCACAAGTAAAATGATTACTAACAACGGAGGAAGAATGTCTAAACATCCTGCACTCTACACACTGAACGAGCTGAATGGTAGACATAACGTACCTTTGTGCCGGATTTTTAATTATTTGCCGATTGATTCCGCTTGTTGTTTCTCAGATAATACATGCGTTCTCCGAAAAAGCGCAAAAAAAACAGAAAAAGTCCAGTAGTATTAAAGCACAAAACTAGTTAATATTGTTATTTAGTATTAAATGGGAAAAATATAATTTAAAACGCTGTTACAAACAAACGAGGAACTTTCACGGGAACAATACGAAAAACAGGAAGCTACGTCTCCCAAACAAACTGGACTCTATTTAATTTAAAGACATCTCCTGTTAATACTGTGTAAGACTGAAAGTTCAATATATGCTGATCAATCCCTGCTATCCGTTTTCACCCAAATGAGGACGGGTTCCCTGTTGAGTCTGGTTCCTCTTAAGGTTTCTTCCTATTACCATCTCAGGGAGTTTTTTCTTGCCACCATCGCCCTCGGCTTGCTCATCAGGGACAATCTTATTTTGATTTATACACATTCACATTTCATACAAACTTACTTCTTTTGATTGTGTAAAGCTGCTTTGCGACAATGTCAATTGTTAAAAGCGCTATACAGTGGAACCTTGGATTACGAGCATAATTCGTTCCGGAAGCGGGCTCGTATTCCAAAACACTTGTAAACCAAATCAAACCTACCCATAAGAAATAATGAAAACTCAATTCATTCCACAGCCCAAAAAAATACATACCGACAAATAATTAATACAATATATAAAGTAAAAATTAACCTGCACTTTACCTTTAAAAAAAAAAGTTAAAATAAATCCCAACAGACAAGCGTTTCCGTTTGTGCGCGCAGGCGCCGTGTATGTGTGTGTGTGGTGTGTGTGGAATTAACCCCTTCCATCGCCTCGTCTTACACAGTAAAACTCCTCCTCCCTCCCCCCACCTCGCAACAAACACACACAACGGTAACACTGTTTTAATGGGAAAAAAGAAATCTCTCTAATGACACTCGCGTGAGCGCACACTAACGGAATCACTGCTGAACCAGCACCTTACCTTTGAAAAGAATTGCGACAGAGCAGAGTTTCTGTGTAGAGCAGAGTGGCACTCGTAAACCAAGACATGCTCGTTTTTCAAGTCAAAATGTATTAAAAATCTTTGCTCGTCTTGCAGAACACTCGTAAACCGAGTTACTCGCAATCCGAGGTTCCACTGTACAAATAAAATTGAATTGAACTACACTACTTAATTTTCAAAAAATTACCTCCTCAGTAGTACTTCCTGTCAGTAACTGCTTGTCCACAGAATTCACTTCTATTCAAGTGAACAATTGGATATAACAATTATAACAATTTACAAATTTTTCACTTGTACATGAGTGAATTCTGTAAACCTGAATATTTGGTTCAGGTCCCCATTTGGACATGCAAAATGCATGTGTGTGTGTTTGGTCCCTATTTTTACCTAGCAGTGATAACTACCAAGTTATGCACGGGGTTTACTGGATTGCACCAACACTGCTTAAATCTGTTTAGTAGTTATAGCTAATTGATTACTTGACTATTTGCAGTTGGAGGTGAAAGAAAATGATGGAGCCTCAGCACTAGGGGTGCTCCAATCAGGATTTTTGGGGCCGATCACCGATTACAGGGTCTACTCAAAGCCTGATCATGTAGCATTATTTATTAATTTACATTGTTGTTAGATATAGTTTAAGTATTGAAATTACAAGAAGAGGAATATCATGAATTGACAACTATTTATCGGCAAGCAACATGTGCAACATGTCAACTTAGCAGCCTGTGCTTGGTTAGTAATTGGGAACAGCTTAGAGCTTGACAAATACAACTTTCCTGTAGATTGTATAAAATAAAACAAGTAGGACGTGAGTCGCTGGAAGTTCTGCAAGATCCGCAAGCATCAGCGAGGACGAGCAAAAAATTTTACGTTTAATTTTTCATGTTTAATTTTTCACACGGAAAGATGGAAACAACCACAGCGCCAAAACTCGCGGTGAATCATGAACCGTACTTACGGCCATTGTGCGAAACCGCGTAGGTGAGAGAGGAATTACTGACAACTGAGTGAGTGGCGGCGCGAGTGGCAGTGCGCGAGTTGCTGAGCTCGCCCGCTCTCTTAGCGCTAGACAACTTTGAAAACTGTTCATGTTCCTTTACGTGACTATCCTGTCTGATGAGGTTTGTGGTGTTAAAATGCTTTGGGTGCTTCCCGCCTCGCGGAATTGGCTTGTTACACAGGTTGCAGAGTGCTAATTGATTGTCTTTCACACAACACATAGAATCGCCAGACCGGTGAAGCCATTTTAGCAACGCGCAAAAAATATCCCGCGAGTTTTGCGACATCTGTTTGGCTTCTCTTTATCGGCCATTATAGAGACTGCCGATCAAACTTCCCAAAGCAATTATCGGCCGATTATGATAGGCGACCGATCAATCGGAGCACCCCTTCTCTCGAAAGGACACTTCATGATGAAAATGCACTACAGCACCAATTCCCACCAAGGCAATCATTTAAAAAATGCAACATCAAACTGCCATAGCTTCATATTTGTCCTTTCGCACAGTGTAGTTCCATCTGATTGTCACTTTTAAAAAATTACCTCCTCAATCATACTTCCCGTGAGTAACTGCTTGTCCACTGGGTTTAAAAACACAAGTACGACATTCCCCTGTTCTAGTGGGAAGTCATGGAGGTAACTTCTGATCTGTATCAGGTATATATAGCCTGTTTCAGTAGGATTTGGCAGTAGAGACACCATTACACACACGTTATGGTCCCCAATTTTTCACTTGGATATCAGTGAAAACAAAAACCAAAATTCTGAAGTATGAATTAAAACTTAAGATGACGTGGTCAATAAAGTTTTCACTCTGAGGTCCAAATTTCATGTTTGTGTTAGGATTCAGATCTCTACATATCCATTCACTGTGATTTTATATTTAAAAAATAATTTTTATAGCATTTCTATAATATTTGTCAATTTTCAGTAACTACATTTAACATGTGGACAATTTGATGATGCAAAGGTTCTAAATTGAGTTGCATTTCAATGAGTAAAATACGTATTTGATCCCCAAGCCAAACATCACTTAGTGGCAAGCATAGAGGTAAGATGTTTTTTGTAGTTTTGTAGTTTTTTGACAGGTGTGCACACATCTCAGGAGGGATTTTGGTCCACTCTTCTTCACAGAAATCCTTTGATGTCTAAATCTCTAAGGTTTCTTGCCTGTCGCTTGACAATCGGAAGTTTCAGCGCCCTCAAATTTTCTATAGGATTATTTTCTGTAGACTGGCTAGGCCACTCCATGACTAATATGCTTCTTCTTGAGGCACTCCTGTGTTGCCTTGGAGGTATATTTTGGGTCATTGTCATGCTGGAAGGCCCATCTTCAGTGTTCTGGCCGTGATAAGGAGGTCCTCATCCAAGATAACACATGGCCCATCGATGCAGCAAAGTCGGCCTGTGCCTTTAGTACAGAAACGACCCCAAAGCATAATGTTTCCACCTCATGCTTGACTGTAGGGATGATGTTCTTAGGATCATAGTCAGCATTTATTTTCCTCCAAACACAGCTAGTTGAGCAAAGAGCTCAATTTTGGTCTCATTTGGCCACAGCACTTTCTCCAAATCCTTCTCTGAATCATTTAGATGTTCACTGGCAAGCTGGTGATCTTGCGGACACTGCTGGATTTTAATCCACGGCACTGTATTGTGTTCTGCTCATTTCTCAGTGAAATGCAACTCAATTTATAACCTTTATATAATGCGTTTTTTTCTATTGTGATTGATATTCAGTCTTTATCCTTTAAAATAAACCTATGATAAAAATTAGACACTATTTCTTTGTAAGTGGGCAAACTTACAAAATCTTACAAAATATTTTTGCCCCAATGTATATGGATCTGTTCATTCCTCTTTTTTGAATTCAATTTTATTTGTATAGCGCTTTTAACAACAGTCATAGTCGCAAAACAGCTTTACACAAACAAAAATTATGGAAATGTGTGTAAAATGTTAGAAAACGTGTACGAATCAAAATGATCATATCCCTGATGAGGAATCTTTTCAATTATTTTCATATTAATTACTATTGTATCCATCATTATTCCTTGTTGCTTTTTAGCAGTACCAGCTTCATTGCTGCTGCTTTTATGCTTGCTTCCAGACATCCTGGGCTTGCTGCACTACTGTACTCTATACATGACACTACAGACTACACCACAACACAACATGCATGTGACAATGTACAGCATGAAATCTAACTTCTGCGATTGAACACAACTCAAATGTTCTTATGTTGGGGATTTACTGTACTGCAGGGTCTAGATACAGCTGTCACTTGGTCCAGATCTGGACCGCAATCTACCATTTAGTGATGCCTGGGCTATAGTGTATAGTAAAAATAACTGATCTTACAGTTTTAGTGCTTTCAGTGGTAACTGCATGTGTACTAACAAACATACACTCCAAGATAAGTGTTCACAAGGTGGATAGGACAATCCAAATTGGTATATTGTGCTTTCCAGTATTTTATTCAGATTCAGTCATGTTTAAAGGAAATAGTTGTGAAGTAATAAAATAAAAGTTTGTTTGTATAATGTGCTTAAAATAAAAAGTAATTAAATACAGCTTAATTAAAAATATATAGTTTTTAGTTAACAACTTTAAAGGTTTTATTGTGGAAGGTTTTAATGCTATTCTGAATTTAAATGTAAAAAGAGATGTTAAATAATGTTATTAACGTGGGCTTACGTTTTTGCTATTTTTTAAAATTTTTTAGAACAAACAGTGACTGATATCTAATCATCCAGTACTGAGGAGCAAGAGGAATATGAGATGCATTTAGTTAGAGAGAGCCGTGAGACATGTGTGCGCGCGAGTGTAAACATTTATAATGTGGGTGTACGTACTGTATGTGTGCGATGTGTGTGCGCGTACATGTGTACGTGTGTACAATAGGCCGTAAATGCTGGAAAGTAAGCATCACACTATGATGTTCCTGAATGTGAGGTCACTGAACATGATGTCACTGGACGCATCACTGTATTATAATGTCACTCATTATAATGCCACACAGAAAGTTAATCATTTTCAGTGCAAGTTTAAGACATTATCACGGCTGACCCGTTTGAGATATCAAAAATCCCTCTGCAATTTTGCATCCGCAATGTCTTTAGATCACATTGGCCCGGTTTGGTAGCGATTGTATAAATTACCTTGGTATAGTATATCAAAATCCATCAGGTGTGTTATTGCGAACAACCCAAAATAACCGGCTTCCTGTTGAGTTGAGCCCAGGACATACAGCGCAAAAGTTGTTCGGCTTGATGAGAATGTGTACCGAGTTTCGTGTGTCTACGTGAAAGTGTGTATAAGATAGGGAGCAAAATCTCTTGTGAGGGCCCCCAAGACTCCCAGGCATCGGAATGGCATCAGATTCATGAATTTTTGCCAGAGCATGTTAAGACCCCTGAAAAGTCCAAAAGGGTGGAAAAAATAAAATAAAATAATCCTTAGGAAAACAAGAGGGACTTGCACACCCTATAGTGCTACTAAATTGGAAATTAGTAAATTACTCTGTGCCATGGTATCCAACCTGGCTTAGAAGTAAGGTTAGCCCACTATTAAAGTTTAAATGTTTAGAGAACTACCAAGGCAATACCAATTGCATTAAGCAATTCATTGTTCATTTTTATTTACACCAACTTCTTACCTGTGGCTCCTTGGTCTCTTCAACAACAGGTTGTACTGTAGGCCTCTCACGCAGCATTCTCTGCACACATGGGGCCTGCAGGAATTTCAAAGACAACCCTGAATCACAAGGTGATTCCTTACTTTATACTGTAAAAAGTACACCACTTGATATGTCCTTTAGCCTGTCCAGTAGGGGTGCTCAGAGGTTACAGAGTTTATTTGAAGCCTTATCATGTAGCATTATTTAATAAACTATATTTAACAACTAATATAAAAATATATATTTAAAAAATATACATATGAGAAGAGGAATATCAGGAATTGACAACTCTATTTACTGGAGTGTAACGTCAATTTAAAACATAGCAGCCTGTGTTTGGTGAGTATTTGGCAACAGCTTAGAGCTTGACAAATAAAAAATTCCTGTAGATTATATAAAAATAAATAAAATAACAGAGTCTTTAACTTTGGCTTTAGACTACTTAAACTTTGGACTAAAAACTGCAACAACAAAAAAAATGCTATAGTCAAAATTTTGTTTCAAGTCAGTCCTCAGTTTTTTTAATTTACCTTAAGGACCACAGGTCATGAAGTGGATCTGTGAAATATTTAGTGCAACATAAATCCAAGTAGGACATGAATCGTCAGAACCCTTTGACTTCCACTATACATAGCAGCTGATGTTCGAGGCATATGAATTCCATTATTTTGTTTGATATTTCATTATGCTTCTAACTGTCCTTGCAGTAAGGTTGCTGTCTTTGAAAAGTCTCCGTTACCGACAGCTGAGTGAGTGGCGCTTCAGCTGCTGAACTCCCCCACTTTAAAAACTGCTCATATTCCTTTACGTGACTAACATTCAAGTGTATGATGAGGTTTGTGGTGTTAAAATGCTTTGGGAGCTTCCTGCCTTGTGGAATTTGCTTTTTACACAGGTTGCAGATTGCTGAATGTATTGTCTTTTTCACACACCACATAGAACTGCCAGACTGGTGAAGCCATTTTAGCAGCGCGCCAAAAAAAATTGTCTTGTGAGTTTTGCGTCATCTGTACTGTCATGTTCTAGAGCGGCCATTATAAAGACAGCAGATCAAAGCAATCCAAAGCAATCATCAGCTGATTTTGATCGACGAGCAATCAATCAGAGCACCCCTACTCCACCTGACCATCCAAGACTGACCATCCCTTTACATTAGTGAACAGTCATCAATATTCGCTGAGTAGTTACTTCGTGCAGGAATAAAAAATGTGTTATAAAAACAAGTAAATGAAAAAATGTATTAGATTTTTGGCATATAACACTATTTAGACACATAAATCAAACATGTTACTACCTGATGTCTCTCGAAATGATTGTCAGACTCTGGTTCCACCTTTATACTGTTATCTATTAGAGGACCAGGCTCCTCACCACCGTGGCCGTGGCCATAATTATCATCCTCATCATCTTGAGCAGCACCAACATGCTCAACCCTGCCCTGCCCTAGACATCACAAAGAAAAAGCATATAAATCAGTTGAAAAATAGGAAACTTTTGTAGCAGAGTAATGAACCAGACCAAACCAGAAGTATAGTTCATTCTTCCTCATTGCTTATATGCAACATGTATTAGCAAATTGCCCCTATGGGCAGAACAGACACTGGTGCAAAAGTATATTACCTAAAGCCTCTTTGGGGAATTGAACACAAGAGGAACCCAGACCCAGGCGCATGATTCCCATCAAGTCCTGAGTGAAGTTATTGATCCGAAAATCTTTACAGCTACCAAGAACCTCTCCTTTAAAACTGAAACAAATACAAAAACTTTTTAAACACCTTAAGTTTAACTTTTAATTTCTTCACCATAAAGTTCTTTTATTACTCCCTCTTACATGATGCACCAATTACGAACACTTTTTTTTAAGAGAGTTTGGTTTGCATTTTGTAAAATAGACTCAAAATTCAAATAAAAGTTTATTTATACACTCAAAAAAACTAACAAGGCAGGTTGTGCATTTTAAATAATATAATTATTCAGTTTACTCATAATCTTATTTGTTGATTTAAAATGTTTTTTTCGATTAAGGTTAACGTAACTTTGTCTCAACTTGACCGTACACATTCCTAATACGTTGTCTAATCATGAACCATTCATGTTAGGTCAACATTTCATACATACAGCAGGGTGCAGTAGCGAGACGCCAGCTGTAATGAACCGCTAATGAAACAGAAGAGCAAGACAAATCGAACTACACCTGCGCAAAGTTAATGGACTCTATGTCTGCGTGCGTTATATTCTGTCCGTTTTGACCGAGGGAGGTCAACACCCGAAAAAGATAAGATTTTTCCCCAGATATTTGTTTTTTTCCCCCCATATATTTATATAACTTTGGCCTGCTTCTGTAGTTTTAGAGAGGCCTAGTGTTTTAGACTGAAGTTAGCCAGCTAACGGATTTAGCCATGTGTCACAGATCGGTCTACTGCATGTCTTCCCATTATTTGGCGAAAAGTATACAAGTAGATAAGTATATATAGCAAAAGTAATGGTACCGTTGGGCTCTTCAGAATACCTCAGTATCCATTTAGCCTTCAAAAATGATAAGATAAAGCTGCTATTAGATGGCCTCATCACTGGTGTACTTACGAAAGTGTTTTCAAGTTTGTGAGAAATCAGTGTGGCCCAAAAGTTAGTGATCAAATACTAAACAACATTTACAGGGAAAAGTGCAAACAGGCTCTTTGGAATTCTGTATTAGTCTAGTGATTTAATTTTTGCTTTTTTGTGTGTGTAACAATAGGATACAGATGACCATGCTGCAGAGAGGAATCTTGAACATGTTGTATTTGGCGTCTACAGCATCAGTGTTGAGGGAGATGATGCCACGACCCCTACAGTGGTTGAACTGCTTCACGACTTGGGAGACATCGCTACTGTGCGCTCTTAATGGGTGTAATATATGCAATGAACCTCAGGAACTGAAAATATTCTTTGAGGTACTGCAGAGGATCTTCCTCCAGCTGGATGCTACCAGACTTTCATCAAAAGGTACACAATTTGCCTCCCTCTTTAAATGTGTCAAAGTTCACAGAAGTGTTGGAAAAGAAAAACTAAAAAAAAAAAAAAAAAAGAATATGTTGCATATTGTGTACAGTATGTCCTTTGTATTGTTGGACTATAATATTCTCAATTTCTCAATTTCTGTGCTGCATTTCAAACAGTGCCAATTGTTATTAAAATACTTGTGACAGTAATCTTGTTGTGAATAAAGACCCTTACAAATGTTAGTTGAGTTTAACTGTGGAACTTGTTGACAAGAAAAAAATTAAATAAACCCAACATTTCATTTTTTTAGTTTGTGAATTAGATTGTTAGTGTTTTATGAAAGTATGGTACCTGTTATAAGTTGTTCCCTAATAAAAAGGATGCATTACATATTTACTGCCTCTGGAGTTGTCTTTAAGAGTCACTAACGCATGGGAAAATAGGACTAGTATACATTATGGTATAACAGTATACTAGTTATAGTAACATAAGTAGCACAAAAAACTTGTTAGACTTGTCAATAATAATGGAGTATCAGACATAATTCAATTACATCATAATTACACAATCAATTGCTATTACAGTAAATGATAAAGATTATTTTAAGTAAATATGATTCTTTCACACAAGTTTAACATCAATGAAAAATTATGGTTTAGCAGGCAAAAATTGTGTAATTTGGCCACATTTTGATGATGTGGGACCGATGTACACATTAAGATCAAGTAAATTCAAAGGATTATTTTTTTCAGTGTACAGCAATACTTAGAAACTTGAAAAATATTTTCTAGCTCTAGAGTACATCATCCCCAAAATTGTGTCAGTTAAAAACTCTTTTTGCTTCTAGCATTTATTTGGTGAAATGTCCAAGTCCAGCAGATTTCTCTACCCAATGTCAACAAATGAACAACTTGTAGATGATCTTTACCTGAGGAGTGGATACTTTTGCTTTTCATGTGCCTCTGCGGCAATCAGAGACTCAGGAGGGAGCCGAACAATCTTCACTGGCTGAAAGAACACAGCAGAGTTATGATAGAGACATGCACCCAACACTATACTAAGAAGAATTAATTATCATCAAGTATATAAAGACTTATAATTACCTTATAACAGAAGTACAGTGGAACCTTGGATTACGAGCATAATTCGTTCCGGAAGTGGGCTCGTGTTCCAAAACACTCGTAAACCAAATCATAATTTCCCATAAGGAATAATGAAAACTCAAATTATTTGTTCCACAGCCCCAAAAATTAAATACATAAAAATAGTTAATACAATCTATAAAATGGAAATAAAACAAATTAATCTGCATCTAAGGAAGAAAAAAAAGAAAAGAGAAAAAAAAAACGGGACATGGGACGTAAAATTGGCAACGAAAAAAAAAATTGTGGAAGGAAAAAAAAACGGGACCACGTGACTCATATTTCCAGCGCCAAAATACGAAACTGAATGTCTTTATATTTTAAGGCCAAGATGAAAGTAAAACTCAACTACTCAATTCTACTCAGTAATTGTCTCCATGCCTGTTTAACAACGCTCGTGTATTAGCTTTCTCAGGATGCTTCTTCTTCCTTTATTTTTTTTAGCGGTTGGCAGCCAGCTTTTAGGCGCATTACTGACCCTAGCTGGACTGGATCGGTATTGCACGGACAAGGATCAGGCTTTTAGGAGCATTGCTGCCACCAGCTGGACTAAATCTGCAACGCCAAAGTTTTACGAGATCTCGCGAACGTTTAAGGGAAAAAAAAATTGCAAGGCAAAAAAAAATTTTTTTTAATGCGAGGCAAATTTTCTTCACCCATATCATGTTAGCCTTTTTGTTTTTGCCTCGCATTTATAAAAATTTTTTTTTTTTTTTTTTCCAAGGTGGAATAGTTTTTTTTCCTCCAAAGTTACTTTTTTCCCAGCCATGTCCCTTTAGGGGCTCAGTAGGAAACACTGTTTTAACAGGAAAAAAAGAAATCTTTCTGACACTGTCATGAGCGCATACTAAAGGAATCACTTTTTAAGTTTCACAACAAAACACACGACGAAAACACCGTTTTAACAGGAATAAAAAGAAATCTCTCCGACACTGGCGTGAGCGCATACTAAGAGAATTACTGCGAAAAACAAAGTGAAAAAAAAAAAAACCAAATAAACAAAATGAACCAGCACCTTACCTTTGAAAAGAATCGCGACAGAGCAGAGTTTCTGTGCGTTTGTGAAGCCGGGGAGGGGGTGAAAAGGCGAGAGAGCGTCTGTGCATGTGTCAGGGTGTTTGCGTGTGTCGGTGTCAAATTACACGCACACAGACGTGAAAGAGAGAGGGAGATGTTGATTATGCAAGTAAGAGACGAGCACTAAGACCTAGCAGGGGAGACGATTACACACAATTCCGCACCGCAAGAGTGGTGCTACTGAGCAAAATAAGAGTCGCATGCGTGATACATGATACTTGGCGCTCGACTAATACTTGCTCTGTTTCCGATTAAAAATCTTTGCTCAGTTTGCGAAACACTCGTAAACCACGTTACTCGCAATCCGAGGTTCCACTGTATATGTAAACAGTACCATATTCAACAATAGCTTACTTTTGAGAACCAGCAGCACTGACACAGGCTGTGATGACATGGTTTCCAAACTTGTAATTCATATGTGCAAATTCACATTCATACATTAAAAAAAAAAAATAAAACAACTTACCAACTCAGAATAAAGATATAAAACTTACTTCAACTGGATCACATTTCATCTCCATACTGTTAGTACTTGGCTCCTCTCCCACCACATCAAACTGTAAGGGAAGATTATTCTTACACAAACGTCTGCTTTAACTGCATTTTTGGAAATAGTACCATAAAACATACCAACAACCAACCATGCAAAGTATAAGCCGTTACATGACAAAGTATAATTATCTTATCTTAAAAGTGCTTGTTGGTGTGACAACCCTTTGAATTTTAGAAAGGATGAGGAGACTCAGTTTGTGGAAATGAGTTAATAAATTTTTACTGTAAATGAAATTTAATTAGATAAACATTACATTCAAATGTTTTTGTTTGTATTCAGCAATGCAGAAGAAATAAAAAACATTCAAAAACAAATTAAATTGTCTTTTTGCAACTTTTGCACAGTACTGTAAAAACAGTTAGGAGTTAAATACCTCACAGTCATCTGTATCTTTGTCTGTAGTGGTGCCATCAGTTATACCATCTGCAGATGCAGTACCTTGTTTGTCCCGTCTATCAGAATAAAACCCAACAATTTAGTGATGCAGTGTCCTCACACCTCCATGGTTGAGGGTTTGATTCCCACCTGGGGTCTGTGTGCATGGATATTGCATGTTCTCCCTGTGCTTGGGGGTTTCCTTTCACAGTCCAAATACATGCAGGGTAGATGCTAATGCTAATTGGTGTGTAACTGTGTGTGCTTCTATGCATTTCGATGTACTTGCATCCCTTCAGGTCCCTGGGAAAGGCTCCACTGATGCTGGACATCCACTAATAGTTAAACGTCATCACACATACATTGCTGCACAGTCCAGGAATGTTAGGGGGCTGGGGTCAGCCAATATACAGCATCCCTGGAGCAGACAATGTTAGAAGCTTTGCTCATAGGCTTAACAACTGCAACTTGGTGGAGCTGCGACTTAAACTGGTGATCTTCTGATCAACTGGTGATCTGATCACCAGTTCAAAGCCTTAACACACTTAGCAACTTCCCCCAACATTTTTTGCGAACTATTTCAAAAACACCATTAAAAATGGTGCCCATGAATTAGTACATTTTAAAAGAGATGATCAAATGCTTTTAGATTTTCATAAGATTTGCACCCCAAATCTTTTGACTCAGGGCTTACTAAACTCGCCCATTCACGTTGGTAAGAATATCTGCACATCTGGCTTATTCATGCAGTTCAGAAGGCAGAAACCAAGTGTATACCGTGAACAGTTACATGGGGAAAAAAGTGTAATCTCTGTAACTGTGGCATGGTTGTTTGTCCCAGATGGGCTGTTTTGAGTATTTTAGAAAGTGCTGATCTACTGGAAATTTATACAGAATGGTGTGGGAGAAAAAAAAAAAAACTCAGCAAGTTACAGTTTTGTGGATGGAAACAACCTGTTGATAAAAGTAGATGTTATAATTACCTGCGGTTTTTGTTTGAGATGCAATCTAAAGTTTGAAACACCAAACTGTGAAGAAGTTCAACCTGAGAGGAATATAATGGAATTAATTATTTAAGAAAGAAACAGAGTTTCAAAACTGGACTGCAAGGTCTAATGCCCATCCTGCAATAAGGATCAAACTTACCTTTCTACCATAGATACAGGTAGAGCCTTGAATTAAAAGTGCTGCTTCAGCAAAGTTCATCATTGTCTTGCCTCCATCAAATGAGATGGTCATTTGGTCCAGCTGCACAAGACACAGGCATCAGCAACTGAACAGGACAGTATCCCTGCAGAACCACATATCTGTCTACTGGTAATTTACATATAAAACATGCGTTTGAGCTCAAATGCAAGAGCATCTGTGAAATACCCTTGATCAAGGAGCATAATCACCAACTGTTCTACAGTATATGCTCATAAATAATACTCTTATTTATTAGGGCTACAGCCCTAGGTCTCGGTTTGTAAAATTTGTGTACTTATGATAGCAGCAAAGCAATTTGACTGGTGTACCAAACAGCGATAATTTTATGGCACCAGTCAAATTGCTTTGCCACTATCAACTATCAAAAAGCGCCCCGTCATCGATATCAAAATTCAATTCCATATTTTGCATTTAATCAGCATCAGTGAGCTTTAAGCATGCAGAGTACTCATTACAATATTACACAATTAATTAAACACCTGAATATTCATAAATAAATGTAAAAGCAGAAAGCTGCTCCATGTTCTGCTAATTTTATAATACCTCTCTCAAAACTTCCACCACCTGATTCCCCCTAGTCTGATACTATGACTGGGATGAGATGATGTTTAGCAAAAAAAACAACTTGTTTGTAAATCATGTTTACTCAAAATGTAACTTTAGGCATTGTTTGAGCACAACTTGAAGCAGATTGGGCTAATTGGGATTCCCAAATTGCCCGTAGTGTGTGAATGAGTGTGTGAGTGTGTGCTCTGCAATGGATTGGCACCCTGTCCAGGGTGTACCCCGCCTCGTGCCCCAAGTCGCTTGGGAGGGGCTCCAGGTTCCCACGACCCTGAATACAGGATAAAGCGGTATAGACGATGAGTGAGAGAGTGAGTGAGGTGAACTCGACGTTTCAGTTTACAACCAAAGAAACTGAACATGAGCATTCTTAACATGCAGGGTACTAAATGAGTGAAAAGACTCATTTGTTCATTTAATTAATATCAATAATATTCTGTGAGCTGTAGACAGAAATCATGATATCGGTATCAAAGTCAAGGATACAGAAATTTCCCATCCTTATTGTGATCCAGTGTTAAGACTATAATCGATCAATCCTAACTTGTGAAACAAACGATTACCTCTTCTAGGTACTCTCCAAGTTGGGTGGCGAGATCAACATCCCAGTTTTTTGTGAGATCCCGGATAGGCTGTAACAGGTGGGCAAACCTTGTTTCGGCAGAATTCATTGCGACAAAGCTGCAGGTACTTAAAAAAAAGAAAGAAAAAAAAAGGTACTTGTCATTTTCTTTTTGATCTTCATCAGTTATCACCCAGAACAGTACGTTATATATAAACCACTGACTAAAGCTTTGGGAAGCATTTGCATCTGAAACAAGACATAGCAAGATATAGATTTATTTCTTTGTATGCTAGCATTGATTTTGTTTTCTGCAATTAGTGCTGGGGAATCAGAACCTTTAACTCCTCACATTTGCAAATCCATGTGCATTTTTATCTGTATCCAACTTAATACAAATTAAATAACTATTCAGTGATTTCATATTGTAAACAATGCATAATAAACCATTTTACATAATACACAACCTGCATTAAATACAGAGGGGCCCAAAAAAAATTGTCATCTATGGCCTTTTGTGTGTCCTCCATGTCATCTATGGCCTTTTTTTTAAAACTCAAATTGAATTATGGCAGCAATGTGTAGTATTAGGTTTCTGCTAAAGCGGTTAGTAGTTGTACGATCGTGGATGCCAACATGTGACCGTCAGAAAAGATGCATATATTTTTTATGTATATAAATGTACAAGTGTATATACATTTTTTGGGCCCCGCTGTATTATGCAAGTACCCAATATCTAAAAAAAAAAAAAAAAAAAAAAAAACATTTTAACAGGATGTTTCTATGGAAAACAAAAAGAAATGCATGTAAAGTCGTGGCCAAAAGTTTTGAGAATTACATAAATACTGGAAATTGGAAAAATTGCTGCTTAAGTTTTTATAATAGCAATTTGCATATATTCCCGAATGTTATGAAGAGTGATCAGATGAATTGCATGGTCCTTCTTTGCCATGAAAATTAACTTAATCCCCCCAAAAAAAACTTTCCACTGCTGTCATTAAAGGACCTGCTGAGACCATTTCAGTAATCGTCTTGTTAACTCAGGTGAAAATGTTGACAAGCACAAGGCTGGAGATCATTATGTCAGGCTGACTATTATGTCAGGGTTAGAATGGCAGACTTGACATGTTAAATGTAGGGTGATGTTTGAAATCATTGTTCTTTCATTGTTAACCATGGTGACCTGCAAAGAAACGCGTGTAGCCATCATTGCGTTGCATAAAAATGGCATCACAGGCAAAGATATTGTGGCTGCTAAGATTGCACCTAAATCAACAATTTATAGGATCATCAAGAACTTCATGGAAAGAGGTTCAATTCTTGTTATTTTTGTCTTCTCTCCAAAAATAACATCAGATTGATCTTCTGCAAAAAGTATGGCGAATGGACTGCTGAGGACTGGGGCAAAGTCATATTCTCTGATGAAACCTCTTTCCGATTGTTTGGGGCATCTGGAAAAAGGCTTGTCCGGAGAAGAAAAGGTTAGCGCTACCATCAGTCCTGTGTCATGCCAACAGTAAAGCATCCTGAGACCATTCATGTGTGGGGTTGCTTCTCATCCAAGGGAGTGCATCCATCCAAGAGGATCCAATCCTCAAGAGGCAGGTGGACAAACATAAAAACCCACTAATTCTGACAAACTCCAAGAAGTGATTATGAAAGAATGGGTTGCTATCAGTCAGTATTTGGCCCAGAAGTTGATTGAGAGCATGTACAGGTGAATTTCAGAGGTCCTGAAAAAGAAGGGCCAACACTGCAAATACTGACTCTTTGCATAAATGTCATGTAATTGTCGATAAAAACCTTTGAAACATATGAAGTGCTCGTAATTCTATTTCAGTACATCACAGAAACAACTGAAACAAAGATCTAAAAGCAGTTTAGCAGCAAACTTTGTGAAATTTGTGTAATTCTCAAAACTTTTGGCCATGACTATATTAGATAAAACTTAATACATTATACTTATAAAGATTGTAATTCATAATGCATCCATTTGTTTAATTACATTTTACTGGACATCAGATGATGTTATGAGAAACAGGAGTATCAGGAGTATGGGATGATGCATTTGTCCCATTTCTGTAAGATAGCTTCACTAAAAGCACAACGATATGAAGGTGAGCACAGGTGAAGGAAAAAAAAATTGTGACGATCAGTATTTATATTATATAATACAAGGTAGAATATGTTATCTTAATCGTTTTGACTGTCACGAACAAACTCCCTAGCCCCCCCCAAAAAAAAAAGGAAAATACGTGGGGTGGGGGGGGACTTAATTGGTGTAATATCCTGGTCATCCTGGTACATTTAGATCATCAACAATTTTATTGCCACATAATGTTATTAATAAATAAATGCAACCCCAGATCATAATACTGCCTCCAGAGGCTTGTACAGTGGTCACTATGCATGATCCCCTTTTTAGCCTCACTAACAAGTAGTTTTCTTATGGCCACATAGCTGTTTAATCCCAATCATGAGCGTCTCCAACAAATCATGGGTGTATATAAATGCTCTTAATTTCAATATTAAACATAGCAATGTTTTTTTTACTGTAAATTGAAGTGATTCCATTCATGATTTTTTTCCAACCACAATTCTTCACAAAGCTGATCACATCAAACTGAAACAAATTTTTGGCTATGTGACTGCAGGAACACCACATGACATGTTTATGAATAGCTTTAGCCACAAACTTGACTTACATCAAGCACAGCACACAGGTGTTTATTTTAACCTATGTTATAGATCATGATCTAAACAGAAAACAGATTTACTACAGGGTTTAGCCATAGACCAAATTGATACCTTCTAACCTAGCCCAAATCTGGCCTGGCGGCATGGTATGTATGGTATTTTAACTTCCTGGGTTGTGTAGGTTAAAATGTCTAGTGTATAGACAGTGGAAATGCATGCACAATGTTGGTTCCCATGCGGTAAATTACACATACATGATGCAAAGGGTCAAAAGTTTGCATCACAATCATGTGACAGTGTATCGTTACAACACTTGTTAGTTGCAAAATATGGCATAACGGATGCCTTAATAAATATTTGGTTCAAGGTATCAACTTTTTTTGTGCCGTAGCATGCAGAAGTGATCGAAAAAAACAAAAGAAAACGACTATGGGCTTCTACATAAGAAAGATATATTGAAAATGTTTTCAATTGAATTATTTTTAAAATAATAAGAGAATCTTCACATTACATGCCTTAAAAATATCTATTTGTAATAAAAAAATTAAATAAAAATCTCCGACTTGGGGAACACGAGTTCTTTTTCTGTAGCACTAGCTTTACCAGTAAAATTAGGTACCTAACAGAAGAGACAGTATAAATGGTCTCAGGGGACAGCCTTCACTGTAGGGCTGAAACGATTCCTTGTGTAATTCGATTACAAAAAATTATCGGGGCGAAATCTTCTGCCTCTAAGCTTCTTTTAATTAATTTCAAAAGCTTGCGTTATGTTTTTGCGCAATTATTTGTTTGGCGTGACACAGACAAAGAAGAAGCGCTTACGTTACCCACAAAGCGAAAGGAGACGCAAACAGTTAGCTGTGTATTGATTTGAGGGAGCGTTCTGTTGCGGGCTGCAAAATGGAAGGGAGCCTAAAAACCTATCAGTGAAAAATGTTTTCAGCAGCAGGAAACATTGCTTTAAAGCACAGGGCAAGCCTCAGTTCGGAGCATGTTAAAATGCTTACCTTACTTCATTGCAGTCACATGCTCCAATAGAGAGACATTTATATTCTAATGAATATATTGACTTAAAACACAATTTATGGACCCTTGTTCCTGTCCATGGATTTTTGCATCCTAAATGTCATCACAAAGCATTCCAATAAGAAGTCAGTAAAGGCTTATGTTACGCCTGAGCTGTAGATTTTGAAACTTTTAGTTCTGAAAGTTAAGTTGCACAACTTAGTGTTTTTGTATAATTAATTTATTCTAATGTGTGCCTTAGTTGTTTTTTTTTTTTTATTTAAAGTCATTTGAAACATTTTTTGTTTGTTTTTGCATCTGGGAAAAGGTTTAAAATAATGTATGGCACTGTAATGCACTTAATTAATCAGTCAACTTTAAGCTATTCCTTGTATTGTGAATAATGACAATGTTTTGTTTTTTAAAATAAAATGCTGTATGCATTTTAAAAAATAAATAAAAGGGAACACTCAGTCCCAGTTTAACTTGCAGAACCTCATGTGTATGCAAGTTCAAGTCAAACCGAGACTAAGTGTTCTTTATTTTTTTAGCAGTATATATATATTATATTGCTGTTTAATTAAGCAAAAGTACATTTTATCCGATTACTCGATTAAATAACCTGCACACACCCTCAAATAACCTGCACAGTTAAATCTACCTGCACTGTTAACCGAACACAACTGGAGGTTTAATCTAATCAGATGAAGATCAGGCTGAACTCCAGCTTGGAGTTTATTCTCCGTCTAGCACACTACAGCAGAAGTCATTGTTAATTAAGAACAACGAGCACACAGCACAAGCCCGGCACAGCACAGCAAAACCCACCTTACAAAGTTGAGAAAGACAGGTACGAGCTGAAATACAAAGCTGCAAATCCGAGCCTCTTAAACTGAGCTACACAGACAGTGACTCTAAAAACGTAGCCCGCGCTTCTGCCATTTTCAATTTCTTGCCGCCTTAGTGACGCTCACAGGTGGAAGTGACGCCGAATGGAGCGGAAGTGTTATCAATACTTTAGAAGTGGGGAAAAAGTCTTGTAAAAGCGAGGATAGATGGTGCTGTGTCCCAACACGTTGGAAAATAATCATGTTTATCCCTGTCGTGTTGCACTGTATTCATATAATCCGCGTCTTCCCCCTTATTTTGTATGTCCAGTTGTGTATGAAAATAGCAACACTGACGTAAGATTAAGTCTCTTTCCTCCCGAGAACGTGATAGTCTATCACAAATAAACATACATTTATATGTATTATTAATGTTTTCAATATTCAGATGTCCTATCAGTTTTTCCTACTTGTCAGAATTTCCTACCGGTAGAAAAAAACAGATAGTTATACCGGTCTGTCATACATTATCAAAATGGACGGCAAAATTACGGAAGAACATTAGGGCCACCATAGAAATATTTAATTTTAAATGTTCATGAAAGTAAGGATAAACAATAACACAACAAAAAAGCGCGCGAGCTCTTTGTATTAGCTATAAAGTAGTTAATAATCAGCTTGCAACGTCTCGTCATAATTAAAAAAAAAGAATCACACAATTCTCAAAAGGCAAATAAGAAAATTCCTAATTTCCAAAAATAAATAAATAAACCTTCCAAAAACTTTTCCAAAAAGAACTGATGTTTGGTATTCTCCTAATATTTTTTTAATGATGATAGTATTTTTTTTTTTTTTACAGAAGAGGGCTACCATAAAAATATGAAAGTTTTGCCATTTATACAAAAATTAAATTAAATAATACCGAACACCAAATCTTTTAAACACTGTGATGATTGACATCTGCATCTTAATTACTTTATTGTTAATACAATGAACTTGTGCTCAAGCGGAGGACCTCTCTTTTAATTGGTTGCCGCTCAACCGCGTCATAGCTCATTACCCTAAAGTTGAGCTGATTTCAACTCCCTTTGCTGCTCTTCGTGGCCTCCCATTGAAAATGAATGACTTCCTGCGTCTTTGACGCTCTCGCCGCGTTCGGTGTGAACGCAGGGTAATGCTCTCAATCAACTTCTGGGCCAAATCCTGACTGATAGCAACCCATTCTTTCATAATCACTTCTTGGACAAAATTGTGAGTGATCCCACTCCCTTGGATGAGAAGCAACCCCACACATGAATGGTCTCAGGATGCTTTACTGTTGGCATGACACAGGACTGATGGTAGCGCTAACCTTTTCTTCTCCGGACAAGCCTTTTTCCAGATGCCCCAGATAATCGGAAAGAGGCTTCATCCGAGAGTATGACTTTGTCCCAGTCCTCAGCAGTCCATTCGCCATACTTTTTGCATAAGATCAATCTGTCCCTGATGTTATTTTTGGAGAGAAGTGGCTTCTTGGCTGCCCTTCTTGACAACAGGCCATCTTCCAAAAGTCTTCGACTCACTGTGCATGCAGATACGCTCACACCTGCCTGCTGCTATTCCTGAGCAAGCTCTGCACTGGTAGCACTCCGATACCGCAGCTGAATCCTCTTTAGGAGATGATCATGGCGCTTGCTGGACTTTCTTGGATGCCCTGAAGCCTTCTTAACAAGAATTGAACCTCTTTCCTTGACATTCTTGATGATCGTATAAATTGTTCATTTAGGTGCAATCTTAGTAGCCACAATATCCTTGCCTGTGAAGCCATTTTTATGCAACGCAATGATGGCTGCACGCGTTTCTTTGCAAATCACCATGGTTAACAATGAAAGAACAATGATTTCAAGCATCACCCTCCTTGTAACATGTCAAGTCTGCCATTCTAACCCAATCAGTCTGACATAATGATCTCCTCCAGCCTTGTGCTCGTCAACATTCTCACCTGAGTTAACAAGACGATTACTGAAATGATCTCAGCAGGTCCTTTAATGACAGCAATGAAATGCAGTGGAAAGTTTTTTTCGGGATTAAGTTAATTTTCATGGCAAAGAAGGACTATGCAATTCATCTGATCACTCTTCATAACATTCTGGAGTATATGCAAGTTGCTATTATAAAAACTTAAGCAGCCACTTTTCCAATTTCAAATATTTATGTAATTCTCAAAACTTTTGGGCACGAGTGTATTATTTAAAATAAAGAACCATAAGGAATCACTATGTGTAAGACATCTTTTAATCCAGTTAACTCTAAAAGTATTGATGGTGTCAGTATTGATAAAGTAGTGTCATTTGCCAGTTGAGTGATCTTTATTTCTCTATCAAAAATAGATATTCCTTTAAACACTAGATTATGTTAGATACTTAATGATAAAATTTCAGTGACTAGCAAAAACATATAAAAGGAATATAATATATTGAAAGTAGAAAGTCAGCGCTCTGAATTACGTCATTCTCGTGTCCCGTGTTCGAGCTTCAAAATGGGAGGGGGAAAAAACCGGCACACGTCATTATTTCGCACATGCGCACTGTCGGGGCAACTGGGGAACTATTTTTTAGATCCCGTTTAGATTTAACGGCAGGAAACAAATTTATTTGATTTATATAACGTTATACGGTGTTGATTTGTAAACACCACTAGAATAGAATAGCAATCTGTATGGGAATCCTTCATTTAACCCTATTCTCTATCTATATTATTACTATCATGTAAAACTATGGAACCAAAACACAGAGAACTTCTCCGAGCGCAGAGAATGCAGCTCTGTGAGCAGCTTGTGGTGGATGACACGATAGTTCAGTACTTGTATCAGGAGGACATTTTAACCGAGGGTCAAGTGGAGGAAATTCAGTCACAGAAGTCTAACAAAAACAAGACGTTAATGCTGCTCAGGATTCTCCCAGACCGAGGCCCCAGTGCATTTAATGTGTTTGTGCAATCCCTGGAACAGGACTTTCCCTGGATTAAGGAGAAACTGTTGCTTTTAGCTCAGGGTGAAGATGGTGATGATGATGATGGAGGAGGAAGGGGGGCAGAACCATGCACCACCGGTGAGTTGCAGTCTCCGTTTTCAAAGAAACGGCCAACTAAGTGTTCTAGATCATACCGTTCAACACTCAGCTGTCTTTATGGCACTAATAATGGGCGATATTTTAAATACGATGTTAAAATAAACTGTCTTCTAAATAAGGTTTGGCTATTTTAACTTTAAATCGCTTCTGTAGTTGTTTCAGGATAAAAATATTTGCAGTAAATGGTCTTTACAAATGTGGAATGGGGGTGTGCATGTAAAGTTTTAGAGAAAACCGGGTTCTGAAGTGTGGAACTGAAATATTACTTAAGTCCAGAAAAAGCATATGAATCCCTGCCCTCCAGATGAGTGAGATGACAACTGACAATGCATTAGACACTGGATAGTGGCTTTTGCAGCTGTGTTTTAGGCACTGGTATAATAGTGGACTTTTTGAAAAAACAAGGCACTTTAAGCTTGGGGCAGAGCGGTGTTAAAAATATCTGTCAGCACCTCAGTGAGTTCCTGAGCACACTCTCTTGGAGCTCGTCCTGGGATCTTGTCTGGGCCTGCTGCTTTCCGAGGATTGATCCTCTGCAGCGGTTTCCTACTGTAGACATCCTAAGGGGCAGCAAAATCGTCAAGGTCCACCCTTCCATTGTGAGTTGCTGTCTCTCTGAATACCTGCCATTTGTTGCTGTGTATGCTTCCCGGTTGTTGGTGTAAACATGTCTGGAGTTTGCAGATTTGGTCGTGTAACTTCCGTAGTGCAATGCTAACGTTATAGGGGGCGGAGATGTAAAGCAGTTGGTGTATGTAATGCCATGGTGTACTGTGGGTATAGATTATGCTAATATGTTGGTGTTATATCTTTCATTTGGATGTTAAAAGTTGCACTGTGTGAATAAGCTGGATAAAACAAAAACTGTCTCTGTCTTTATTTCATGCTGCAAAGCAACAAAATGTGATTATTTTAAAGGGGAGTGACTCTTTTCTATGTCTGCTGTATGTACAGGAACATCCTAGCTCTACTGCTGCTGTCCTTGATTGTTAATGAGGTGATTATAAAGTCACTCAAAATAAACCAGAGATGTAGACTTTCTTGTTTTTCAATGTCTGAGGTTTAAACAAAAATCATACTTGACCCATTATGGACAAGAGAAATACACTATGGTCAATGTGCTAATGCTCAGAAAAGGCATCACACTGCAGAGAGAACATCAGAAACCATTTATATTAATACATCTCTCTCTCTCTCTCGCTCTCTGTTTAGCTCAATGGGCCATTCCTGAACAGATCCTCCAAACAGTTCCATCTGATCAGCACCTGAACAGACTGGCAGCTCAGCTCAGCTTGGAGTGGGAAATGGTGATGTTGGACTTGGGCTTGACGTGGGCAGATATTTCCCGCTGCCGTACAGATCATCCACAAAGCAGTCACAGTCAGGTGCTAGAAGCCCTGGTGATGTGGAAGCAGACTCAGGGTAGAAGAGCCACAGTGCAGCGTCTGCTCCAGTGCCTACAGAATTCAGATATACATCTTTCTTCCCTCAACCAATTGTTTGATTGAGGCTGCTGACAGAAAGTGGAAACTGCCACATCCAACAATGCTGTATGTTTCATGTGGTTGTTGTTGCTCTTTTGCTACTTTTTAATTTTGTCTGACAGGTTGCTCATGTATACCATAAATTGAAAACCTCCAGCTGAACTTACCTATTTTCAAAGATTTAATCTTTGTTTGATACAGAAACATTAATATATTCAATTTAATTATTTAATTGATTTGTTTAATTGTGTGAGTCTAAAAGGTATTTAAGAAATAATTCATTCATTTGTTTGGATTTTTACTCCAAGTAAATAATGACTTGACCACGTGTTCATGTGTTTTTAAAGCCAAAATGCATCAAATCTTTTTAAAATATTTTATTTCTTTTAAAGTATTCAGCACATGTGCTGTGAAAGGTTCAAGTTTATACAGATTGAAGATGTTGTCATAATGAAAATACAAATAAATTAAAAGTAGCTTCTATGAGTGATTAATTAAAATTTTTTACAGTTTCTGCAAGAAAGACCCACCCCCAGTGCCATGGGTTGCTTTTATTATTCTAAAGCACATGCCAAAGAAATGATGAATGATGTAATAGACATAACAATATAGAGAACATTTTACGTATGTTAAGCACTGTATAGATAATGTATCTACACTACTAATTCAGCCCACTCAGCCCTACTAGGAAGATAATAATGTTTTTGCGTAGGGCATCCCTTTACTCTCACAACAACTTTAATTGTTCGTTACAGCATTAGAGATGTATGGACTGTGCTTTAATATTGAATGTTTTAATATTGAATGTGGTGTAAGTGTTGCTACTTTTACATGTAGTCAACTATGTTCAAGACCAACTCATACATCAGCATAAGTTTTAGGCTGTCTTAGAAAAATGTGTGCTTAGCAGCATGAGTGTAAACCTCATTCCTGATTTTTTATTTTTTGCATATTTGTCACACTTAAATGATTCAGATCATCATACAAAATTTAATATTACACAAAGAAAACCTGAGTAAATACAAAATGTAATTTTTAAATTATGCATTTAGTAAGCGGGGGAAAAAAGCTCTTCAAACGTGCCTGACTATGTAAAAATGTAACTGCCCCCTTGCTAAATCATCAATGAACTGTGTTTAGTCACAGATTTTACTTGCCACACCCATGCCTGATAAATCAAGAAATCACTGTCTGACGAAGTGAAGCAAACTAAAAGATCTCAAAAATCTCAGTTGCACAATAGAAATTCAAGAATAGATGAGAAATTAATTAACATGTATTACAAAGCCCTTTCCAAGGCTTTGGTACTCCAACCAGAGCCATTATCTACAAATGGAGAAAACAAGGAACAGTGGTGTACCTTCCCAGGAGTGGCTGGTCTATCAAAATTACTCCAAGAGAACAATGACGACTCATCCAGGAGCTCACAAAAGAACCCAGAACAACATCTAAAGGCCTCACTTGCCTCAGTTTACATAGGTCAGTGTTTATTATTCAAAAATAAGAAAGACACTGGGCAAAAATGAGAGCGATCCAAGGTGACAGCCACTACTGACCAAAAAGAACAAAAAAGGTTCATCTCACATTTTCAGAAACATCTTGATTATCTCAAGACTTTTGGGCAAATATTCTGTGAACTGAAGACAAAAGTTGATTTTTTTTGGAAAATTTGTCCTTGTTAGATCTGGCAAAAGCTAACACAGCATTTCATAAAAATCATATCAACAGTCAAACATGTTTGTGGTAGTGTGATGGTCAGGATCTGGACAACTTGCCATAGTTGATGGAATGATGAATTATGCGCTCTATCACAAAATCCTGAATAATTCCTGGCCATCAGTTTGTGACCTCAAGCTCAAGTGCACTTGGGTTATTCAACAGCACAATGATCTGAAACACAACAGCAAGTCCACCTCTGAATGGCTCAAAAAAAAAAAAAGGTTGTGGAGTGGCCTAGTCAAAAACCTAAAGTCAGTTGAAATGCTGTGGCATGACCTTAAACAATTAGGTTTAGGGGAAATTACTTTTTCACTATTTGTTTAACGATAGGGCCAGGCAGGTTTGGACAGCTTTTTTTCCTTAATAAATAAAATAATAAAAATGTTTTTGTATTTACTTGGATTACCTTTGTGTAATATAAAAATTTGTTTAACGATCTGAATTATTTAAGTGTAGCATACTTTATTAAAGTAGGGTAAATACTTTTTAACAGCACTGTAACCATTTCACGTGTAATCGAGGAAAAAATGGCCGTTTCCTGCCTCTAGGGGCAGCATAAGCCACGGGAACAGTGCTTCCCCCCAGGCCTTTTGAGTAGGCATATAACATTAACAAGTAGACGCTTGAAATTTGGGCAGTCCACCACAGTCACCAGTCAGGCAAGCAAGCAAATTAAATATAAAATTCTATAATAAAATATATATTTTTTTATCATAGGTTATAAAAGGTGAATAGCGTAGGCCAGTGTAGTTAGGTATTCCAATATCTTACACTCTGCTCCACTCAAATGCTTGTTGAAGTCAGGCTCAATCAGTGTAATGACATCTGGACCAACATATACAGTATACAGACATTGGAGAATATGCATTTTGTTATACTTGAACTCCAAAAAATTAAATATACCGTACAGTATACATACAGTATTTATGCTGTATATGGATACTATATTAGCCGTACTCTTATCAACATACAAATATATCCACATACACAGTTCACTGTTTTGAGTAGGAAAATACAAATTAATCACCACAGATACAAAAGGCAAAAACGAAGACATCCATGGTTTTCCTGTCCTTTGTAGCATCCCTTTGTACGTTTTTGGTTTTAAAATTGCATTCTGAATACCAATCATCTTCTTTCCCCCAAAATTTGTTATTTTCCAAAAATGTGATCATATTCCTTGAAGATGAGATTGCACATTTGAATAATCACCAATTTGCAATATTTAGATTACTTTTGCAATATAAATAATTTCCTAATTTTGGATATGCATAAAAGATTTTCTTTAAAGATTGCTTTATTGCAATGTGATCAGAATCTTAACCTTTACCTTTGAAGTCTATTCATCAAATTTCTTGAACTTTGAAAGTTTTCTTTCAAGTTTAGTCTTAGAAGCGTTCAGATGGTACTGCAACATAATTATTGATTTGTTTTTCACTTGTTTCACTTGTTACCTTGCAGGCTCATTTTTTAACAATGATGTCATATTTAGAGTTCGTATAGAGCTCTTTTGCAAGAGTAAACATAAACAAATAAAAATATGCTCATTATATAATTTATCTGATTTTATCTAGCTTATTAAAAGTGTTAATTACTAAAACAATGATTTTGCCAAAGTGTTAGAGAGTGCTAAAAACAGACAAGATATAAAGTGGTTGCCCATTTTTTTTTCTTGTGTGCCTTCTTCATTAACAACCCTGTTCTGTTTTAATGATTTGTCCTGTTTGGCGATTACTTGGGGAGAGGATAATAATAATAAAAATAATGTTATAATATAGTGTAATAATGTTAAGTTGCTAAATTGTTATTAATCAAATTGTTCTGATCCAAATTCAAGAACATGGTCTTGAAAATACATGGTTTCTATTTGAGTTAATATTAAATAGCAGATATCAGCCAATAATAAGGTAAGGAATGTCACGTTTCTGGGTGCGAGGCATAAACGCAAGAGGCTCCAGGTGGTTCAGGGAAACGATGTTTTATTGAATTATAAATACAAAAAACATGGAAATAAACAGAAACAGGTATACTTTAAATAAATGAAACCAAAACACGAATTAAGACACGACATACACTTTAGACTTACTGTAACAAATGCAAGACCACAACCTAGAACTTAAACACACCTTTTATAATGAACTTAATGATCAACTCGGATCAGGTGCGCGCCCACGTGACCTGACCGAGTTGAGAACTGGGAAATGAAGTAAACAAAAGAACATCAAAAGAACTACACAAACTTGTCTAGAGGGCGCTTTGGCGCCCTCTAGGGGTTATCCCTGACATAACCCCCCCTCAAAGGGCGCAACTCCGAGGCGCCACAGGAGGTCCAGGGCATCCCCCCCAGGGTCCAACGTCCGCCCCTCTCATCCAGAGGCTGGCACCTATGTCCTGTGGGCCAGGTGGCTTTATGCCCCCGTTGAAGCAGGGCTGCGGAGATGGAGGAAGCTCGCCGTCCTCGTTGACGTAGGGCGGCGAAGGTAGTGGATGCTCGCCGTCCTCCTTGACACAGGGCGGAGGAAGAGGAGGAAGCTCGCTGTCCTCAGCGGCGCATGAAGGCGACGGCGGAGGAAGAGGAAGCTCGCTGTCCTCAGCGGCGCATGAAGGCGACGGCGGAGGAAGAGGAAGCTCGCTGTCCTCAGCGGCGCATGAAGGCGACGGCGGAGGAAGAGGAGGAAGCTCGCTATCCTCGGCGGCGTGTGACGGCGGCGGAGGAGGAAGTTCGCTGTCCTCGGCGGCGCATGAAGGCGACGGCAGAGGAAGAAGAGGCAGCTCGCTGTCCTCGGCGGCGCATGAAGGCGACGGCAGAGGAAGAGGAGGCAGCTCGCTGTCCTCGGCGGCGCATGAAGGCGGCGGCGGAGGAAGAGGCAGCTCGCTGTCCTCGGCGGCGCATGAAGGCGGCGGCGGAGGAAGAGGAAGCTCGCTGTCCTCGGCGGCGCATGAAGGCGGCGGCGGAGGAAGAGGAGGAAGCTCGCTGTCCTCAGCGGCGCATGACGGCGACGGCGGAGGAAGAGGAAGCTCGCTGTCCTCAGCGGCGCATGAAGGCGACGGCGGAGGAAGAGGATGGAGCTCGCTGTCCTCAGCGGCGCATGAAGGCGGCGGCGGAGGAAGAGGAAGCTCGCTGTCCTCAGCGGCGCATGAAGGCGTTGGCGGAGGAAGAGGAAGCTCGCTGTCCTCAGCGGCGCATGAAGGCGGCGGCGGAGGAAGAGGAAGCTCGCGTCTCGGCGGCGCCATGAAGGCCGGCAGAGGGAAGAGGAGGAAGCTCGCTGTCCTCAGCGGCGCATGAAGGCGACGGCAGAGGAAGAGGATGGAGCTCATGATCCTCAGCGGCGCATGAAGGCGGCGGCGGAGGAAGAGGAAGCTCGCTAGGCGGCGCGCGACGGCAGAGGAAGAGGATGGAGCTCGCTGACCTCGCAGGCGCATGAAGGCGACGGCAGGGAAGAGGAAGCTCGCTGTCCTCAGCGGCGCATGAAGGCGACGGCGGAGGAAGAGGATGGAGCTCGCTGACCTCGGCAGCGCATGAAGGCGGCGGCGGAGGAAGAAGAGGCAGCTGGCGGCGGAGGAAGAGGAGGCTCGCGATCCTCGGCGGCGCATAAAGGCGGCGGCGGAGGAAGAGGAAGCTCGCTGTCCTCGGCGGCGCATGAAGGCGGCGGCGGAGGAAGAGGAAGCTCGCTGTCCTCGGCGGCGCATGAAGGCGGCGGCGGAGGAAGAGGAAGCTCGCTGTCCTCGAAGGCACTGTGCAGCGACGGAAGCTCGCCGTCCACAAAGGCACTGTGCAGCGACGGAAGCTCGCCGTCCACGAAGGCACTGTGCAGCGACGGAAGCTCGCCGTCCACGAAGGCACAGTGCAGCGACGGAAGCTCGCCGTCCACGAGGGCACAGTGCAGTGACGGAAGCTCGCCCTCCTCTTCACCGCGGTGCAGCGGCGGCAGCTCGCTGTGCTCAGTGGCACGGTGCAGCTGTGCTAGTAGCCCTTGGAGCTCGGACACCTGCTCCCGCAGATCACGAATGCGCTCTTCGTTACTCAGAGCGCACCGCCGAAAGCTGCTCCAAACACTCTGGGACGCTGCTCCCAGCTGCACGTCCCACTCACACTCCGCTCTTCTGCCGGTACGCCGTTTGGTTCTCCTCCTGCTCTCCGCGTCGGTTCCCCAAACTCCAAACATCGTTGCCCCCCCCAAAAGAATCTCCCGGGGGAAGGGCTCCTCTGCTATGCCTCTTGTTTGGTCTTGCATTCTGTCACGTTTCTGGGTGCGAGGCATAAACGCAAGAGGCTCCAGGTGGTTCAGGGAAACGATGTTTTATTGAATTATAAATACAAAAAACATGGAAATAAACAGAAACAGGTATACTTTAAATAAATGAAACCAAAACACGAATTAAGACACGACATACACTTTAGACTTACTGTAACAAATGCAAGACCACAACCTAGAACTTAAACACACCTTTTATAATGAACTTAATGATCAACTCGGATCAGGTGCGCGCCCACGTGACCTGACCGAGTTGAGAACTGGGAAATGAAGTAAACAAAAGAACATCAAAAGAACTACACAAACTTGTCTAGAGGGCGCTTTGGCGCCCTCTAGGGGTTATCCCTGACAAGGAAGTGCATACATGTTCAATTCCTTTTATAAATTACATTAACATTGGGACTGTAGAGAGAAAAGGTTTGTAATGGTTGATTTTAATACTAACTTGCAATACTACACAATACTAGTGGTGCTAGATAAATAAGTTTACCTGGTTATATATGAGCAACACTTTATTATTTAATGTGATCTTTATAGACAGAGAAGATTAAATATAAAGGTAGGTTTTAATAGATCCACAAGTAGTTTACCATCAGCTTTTCCTAAACTCAGAGGTTTACCTAGACCAAGGAAACATGTCTATCTGAGAAACAAATGTATATGTATTTGAAATAAAAGTGTTAAACTTGAGAACTAAATAAGTGTGTAAGAGAGAAAGCAGAAAAAGAGGTAAATCAAGAATACTGCTGAATAAAATGCTAATGGATCTGACTTTTTGATAAGATGCACTGTTTCAGTATGAGAATATCAATGATTTTTAATATTTTGAATATTCAGTATGAGAATATCAATAATCATTGAATATCAATGATGAAAATAGAAAGGAGCGAGTGTGGCGAAGTTACCAATAGAACTCATATTCTCCAGCATGCTCAGTAAAACCAAACAGTTGATTTATTTACAGTACTGTGCAAAAGTCCTGGGAACATCCAAACAAAAGCCATATGCAGTGATGCTTTTGAAAACATTTCTACATTAAAAGAAAAAAAAGCACTAAGTAATAACGTAAACAATAAACGGTCAATATTTGTGTGGAAACTCTTTGCTTGAACATAAGTGGTAGTGTTCGATACAGATTTGTGCAGTATTCTAAGTATAACAGCTGTTATGTTAACTTTGTCACATTCACTCCTTTCTACTTTCATGCAAAACTCGGCAGTCTACAATACTGATTTTTCCCCCCCATCTGAAAACTGTTCTGTCATGTAATATGTCGCCTTCTTTACAGGCATGCAAATATTCTTCTGTAATATAATTATAGAATGATAGTCATTCATTTTAGTGTATATTTGTAGGGAATGGTCTTGTACATAATAATGTAGACACAAACTTATATAACAAAATTTGTACTACTATTATTAGTATGGTGCCTAAGACTTTTCCTATAAGCAGTGTTAATCCTCCCTGAAAGTTAGAGGAGGAAACGTGGAGTAGGAAACACTTTTTTATGTCCTACTCTGGAATAAAAAAGGGAATATTTTAAATCTGCTTTGTTTACGGTGCCTGAATTCCCGCATCTCTATCATGTCTAAATAACACCACTGGGGCGCACTCTTAAACCGTGAACAATCCGGAATTTAGTCTAAATGTGTGTCTCAGTGATATAAATCTTCATTAACAGAAGGTGCTGGAGACGCGGAACGTGCTGCATCATGATCCGTGAAGTAAGAGTGGTTAAATGACAAGCCTGACATGTAAAAAATGTTTTATGTTTTAGGTGACATGTTCTAATCGTGCATTTTCAACAGAGGTGCTGATTTCAGCTAGAGACAGGATGTGTTGCAAACATGCGTGACACAGAAGCTCAGTTTCCTTTACTGTAAGTGAGCAGCCACGGGCTTTCGAGTTCAGCAGCAGAAGCAGCAACAACTCCTGTGCATGCACCATGAGGACTGTTTTACTCGGAATATTTTTTCTCTTAAAAGAAGCCCTTTGCACGACAGAGTACAACTTTCCCGGTGTGATCAGACACATGGCTGTGGGGAACGGTAAGGTATTTGTTGTTACCGACTCTCGGCTGCACCAGATGCGGCACAGTCTTTCAGAGGAGAAGGTCAGAGAGATCTCAAACAATTCGCATCCGAACGCAGTTACCATCCTGTTACCCTTCGAGGCGAATAAAACCCTGATAATCTGTGGGACCGCGGAGTGTGGCTACTGCGATGTGCTGGATATAAACGACATTACCCAAACTATCTACCGAGAGAATTCTCTACCGCTGGTACCACGTGTAAACGAATCATATATCGGGTTCCTTGTCAATTATTCTGCAGTTAATGGCACCTACATGCTGGTAGGGAGAGAGAATGGGAATGAGAAACAGAAGGATGTGTGTATAATTGATGGCGGTGTGACATTGCGCAACACTCTCCAAACTCAGCACGGTGACATTTTCTCTAAAACAGGCACAGTTGCTGATGCCAACATTAAAGTTCCTCCATATGTTCACTGGGTTGACGGTTTCCAGGCATCGTCACAGTCATACCTTTTCGCCAACAAGAATTTCGAAAGTAAAGTGTTTTTCTTAAAGCTGGAAAACAACAAGGAAAAATCAGAAATGATGAAATCTCTGAAAGTTGCAACTTTATTCTGCTGTGAGGACAAACCTCGCCACAAACTTGTCTCCTCTGCCTTTATCTCGTCTGAGACCTCTGTTTTATGGATAGGAATATTCACTGCAGAAGATCCACACCACTCTGAGAACACTGCCCTGGCTATTTTCAACATTACAGCGATTACAGAGAGTCATCCTTCAGATTTGAAAGATAACCCATGGGACAGTCAGGTTTGGAACACTTAGAAAGTTATCCTAAACTGTTTAAAGCATGCTGACATATATCTGTTTATAATTTAAAATGTACGTAAGCAATAACTTATATGTAATATAGATTATGTAATGTTGTTATTACAACCATTTGTCTGGTTTCTGTAATACAAGGTGACTCCTGCAGTTCCATTTGCTGTGGTATTTAAACACAATTCAATGACATCTGTGGCAGCAAAAAGAAAAGGGTCTTGGACTGGGCTATACATTGGAACTGCCAATGGGCAACTGATAAAGGTCTGACTCTCTCTCTCTCTCTCTCTCTCTCTCTCTCTCTCTGTTTCATGTATGACTAATGGTAAAACCACACCCTATCACAAGGGCTGGACAACACTAGGAGACCATTTTTGCACAAACGAATAATTTTTGAACGATTGGAGACCATGTTAAATAAATAATAAATGTAATTAATTTTAAATAAATTAATTTAAAATAAATGTATTTATTTTAGCAAAAACTGTCCAAACAGAGAAAAAACAGCACATTTTTCTTAATTATTATTATTTTTTTATTATCAGTAGCAATTCTTTTATAGTGTACATATGCTTACATCTGTCTAGGATGTGATTTACACACTTTCCTGTCCACACCGGTGACATGCAAATCAAATTTTATAGTGACTGTCAAATGCCATATGTTATAATTCCCATTTTGATTCCAAACTTTGTTTTATATGTGATATTACAGTTTGTGCTGGACACAGATTACAAATCTGGCTGTGCCAAAGTGCTGTACAGAGCTGATGATGACAGAATGGTGTTTCCCAAAATACTCTTTGACCCAGTGGATCATAATTATATCTATATAGCTTTGAGAAATCAGGTGAGTTGAAACTGATCAGAAGTGTGTACATATAGGATGGATTTATAGAATGAAACCATGACAGGTCATTAATTATTAAATATTTTTTACACACATTGATTGATATATGAATTACAAAAGTCGATTTAACAATCTGCTTGTTCAATGCAAAAGTTAAATCCTAATACAAATAAAACCAACAATAGAAATTTAAGCTGCATGTGCGTTGGTTTGTGCATGCGTGCATGCATGCATGTGTGTGGGTGTGTGTCTGCGTGCCTGTTTTGTAGATTAAACGTGTTGCAGTGGCTGAGTGTGGTATGTATAGCACTATGAGAGCCTGCATTGGCAGCATGGACCCTTTCTGTGGCTGGTGCGGGAACACAAACAGGTACTTCTCTGACTTGCAGGTATCTTTTTCATCTAATCTCTCACTGGAGAGAAACATTTCCAGTGGGTATGGAAAGTATTCAAACCCCCTTAAATTTTTCACTCTTTGTTATATTGCAGCCATTTGCTAAAATCATTTAAGTTAATTTTTTTCCCTCATTAATGTACACACAGCACCCCATATTGGCAGAAAAACACAGAATTGTTGACATTTTTGCAGATTTGTTAAAAAAGAAAAACTGAAATATCACATGGTCGTAAGTATTCAGACCCTTTGCTATGACAATGGGCAACTGATAAAGGTCTGATTCTCTCTCTCTCTCTCTCTCTCTCTCTCTGTTTCATGTATGACTAATGGTAAAACCACACCCTATCACAAGGGCTGGACAACACTAGGAGACCATTTTTGCACAAGCGAATAATTTTTAACTCATTCATATATTTAACTCAGGTGCTGTCCATTTCTTCTGCTCATCCTTGAGATGGTTCTACACCTTCATTTGAGTACAGCTTTGTTTGATTATACTGATTGGACTTGATTAGGAAAGCCACACTCCTGTCTATATAAGACCTTACAGCTCACAGTGCATGTCAGGGCAAATGCTCTTCTCTGCCTGAAGAGCTCAGAGACAGAATTGGGCAAGGCACAGACCTGGCCAAGGTTAAAAAAGATTCCTGCTGCATTTAAGGTTCCTAAGAGCACAGTGGCCTCCATAATCCTTAAATGGAAGACGTTTGGGACGACCAGAACCCTTCCTAGAGCTGGCCGTCCGACCAATCTGAGCTATCGGGGGAGAAGAGCCTTGGTGAGAGAGGTAAATAAGAACCCAAAGATCACTGTGGCTGAGCTCCAGAGATGCAGTCGGGAGATGGGAGCCTCTCCTCAGTGCAAGACACATGAAAGCCCGCATGGAGTTTGCTGAAGGACTCCAAGATGGTGAGAAATAAGATTCTATGGTCTGATGAGACCAAGATAGAACTTTTTGGCCTTAATTCTAAGTGTATGTGTGGAGAAAACCAGGCACTGCGCATCACCTGTCCAATACAGTCCCAACAGTGAAGCATGGTGGTGGCAACATGCTGCGGGTGTGTTTTTCAGCTGCACGGACTGCACGACTGGTTGCAATCGAGGAAAAGATAAATGCAGCCAAGTACAGAGATATACTGGACCTTCTCCAGAGTGCTCAGGACCTCAGACTGGGCTGAAGGTTCACCTTCCAACAAGACAATGACCCTATGCACACAGCTAAAATAACGAAGGAGTGGCTTCACAACAACTCTGTGACTGTTCTTGAATGGCCCACCCAGAGCCCTGACCTAAACCCAATCGAGCATCTCTGGAGAGACCTGAAAATGGCTGTCCACCAACCTGACAGAACTGGAGAGGACCTGCAATGAGGAATGGCAGAGGATCCCCAAATCCAGGTGTGAAAAACTTAAATACAGACTCATGGCTGTATTAGATCAAAACGTTGCTTCTACTAAATACTGAGCAAAGGGTCTGAATACTTAGGACCATGTGATATTTCAGTTTTTCTTTTGTCAACAATTCTGTGTTTTTCTGTCAATATGGGGGTGCTGTGTGTACATTAATTAACTTAAATTTTTTTAGCAAATGGCTGCAATATAACAGAGTGAAAAAATTAAAGGGGTCTGAATATTTTCCATACCCACTATATGTTTGTTGTTCAGTTTTTTTTTTTTTTTTAAGAGTTTTTTCAGTTAGCTTGTTCTCAGACTGGCTCATGTGCTTGTGACACCACCCTGCTGCAGTGTAACCACACTCTGGTAAAAGCACATATCATACAAAATGAAATGGTCATAATTATTAGCACCTGCGCAGTTATGCACTTACCCAATCATTCAGTCAAATGGCATGGTGTGAAGAACAAAATATTGAGTCTCCTCTGTGTTGGTATGGTATCTGAACAGATGAACAGCTTAAATTAGTATTTAGAAATCACCTGGTCTTTTCCAGTCTTTTCCATGTGTTAAGATTGGATGAATCTGTACCCATGATAGCCTCATATCCTTGTTCTTGTCTGGCTGAACAGGCAAGAACCAGAATCCACAGGCAACATTTTCTCATGTTGTAGCTCATCCACTTCAATATTCACCTTGTGTTGTGCATTCATATGATTAATCCTCTCACAGTATTGGATAAGGCATGTTTATTCTCTTTCTCCCATTTAGTTTGTCAAAGCTTATAAACATCACTTTGTACAGTTTGTTCCCTCTGTCTCAAAAAAAGTAATGTTATTAAACCTTTTGGTACTAATAATGGTCAGTAAAAGGTGTGCACATAGTAAACTGCAGGCATCACAGATGAGCAGGTTGGCCCTGTCCAGTGTGTATCCCGTCTGGTCTCCTGGGGGGTATTCCAGAAAGCTGGGTTAACTTACCATTTGGTAAAACTTAACCTCCGGGTTGATTTCTCCCAATCCTGCATACCATGAGTATGTCGGTTCCAAAACCCTTGAGAAGAGTAAGTTTAATCAACCTTCTACTGGTTACCCAGCGTTAATGCGCATGCACGGTGAATACATAAAGACATTTTCAATGGATCGCCGATTTCACAAGATGGAGGTTTAAATGCAGCATATGAAGAATTCAAGCCAATAATAATGAAAAAAGCAATACGGCTACATCGGCTAAAGAAAGAGAGATGGCTTGGCAAAAAATAACGTAGATGTTATTGCGTAAGTAAATGCGTCAGAGTATTAAATAGCACATATGTCATCACCTCCCCTTTTATTATACACTGTAAACCCCAATGCTCAAAATAATTAAACACACTGAGTACTGTTAACGTAAATAATTGCAATTAGGTCAAATTAATAGACTTTTTTGAGTATTCAGAACCTTTTGATATTTTAAGTAATCGTGAGTACGTAAGTAACAGTAACTGTCACCTTAAAATTCCACCTTCTTAAACTCTATAGAGCACTGGTGGCTCAGTGGTAAGTGTTTCACCTACCGTGCGAAAGACCCGGGTTCGATTCCCAACAACAATTTATTTTTAAAATAAATTATAGTTTACTTAAAATTGGAAACATCATTACTTAAAAAAATTTATGTAACTGATTACCTCAAATTTTTTGAGTTTTGCCAACCTAATCGGGTTTACGGTGTGTGTAAAAAGTGTTTAAGTGCCAGACATACTGTTTGAAACGGCTCTACACACAGTTGCCTTTCCCACATGCTCTGCATCACTCACATTGTACAAAAAACGCCATGACGCAAAAAAAAACCCTGAAGTGCTATGCACACTGTAATAAGTTACGTAAATTTTTTAAGTGATGATGTTTCCAATTTTAAGTAAAGAGAACTATAAATTTTTTAGTTTGTTGAACTTGTTGCAAATCAAATAAATAGTTGTTGCTGTCACCACATCAGACAAGCCAGCGCGGGAATTGAACCCGGGCCGTTCACATGTCAGGCGAAACACTTACCACTGAGCCACCAGTGCTCTATAGATTTTTACTTGGTGGAATTTTAAGGTGACGGTTACTGTTACTTACGTACTCACGATTACTTAAAATATCAAAAAGTTCTGAATACTCAAAAAGGTCTATTAATTTGACCTAATTGCAATTATTTAAGTTAACAGTACTCAATGTGTTTAATTACTTTGAGCATTAGCAATATGCGGTTTCAAGAGATGTGTTAAGTAAATTCATGATTTCCTTGAAAACCGATAACACTCTTTCAAATAATCATTAGGAAATTAAAAGACATCAATACACGGTCTTATAACTCTCTCCCGGCAGAAAAAAAATGTGTATAATTTGTGCCTCCACGTCCACAGGATCATCATTAAAAGTGCACGTCATGCACAATAAACCTCTGAAACAAACTTACCCAGGAACATAACCTGCTACCGAGCAGGTTATCTTCAGAGAGTAAGTTGCTATGGTTACAAAGGTACCCAGAAAGTTACCTCTGTTTTTTTGAACAGAAAGTTGAGGCTATCCACAAACTTACTCTTAAACTTACCCGGGTATGTCACATAACCTGCTTTCTGGAATACCCCCCTGGGATAGGCTCCAGGCCCCCCGTGACCCTGAATACAGGATTAAGCGGTATAGATGATGAGTGGTGATGATCCTGGTGCTTTTTAAAAAAATTAGCACAAGCGTTCTCACTAGCATGGACGCACATAATGCAGCCAGTAACCAAGTGACCAAACAGTGGAAAAGAGGCTTTTTAATGTTGGATTGAGAGTTTATTTCTTTTTATAATGATCACTAAACTAAGAGGTAACTGGCAAGTTATAATGTGGCTAGTTAAGATATGTGAATCTGAGAGAAAGATTCTGTGCAGGACGACCCATTACTTGATTATAAATAGTAGTGTTTCTTATTTGTTTATTAAAAATTTCCCTTATTTTTGTTTATTCTAGATGCTCTATGCAGGAGCAGTGTCCAGGGACCCCATGGATATCCATTTCTCAAGATTCTTTTCAAAAAAAGCTGATGTCCTTTCAGGTGGCTTATTTGTCCCCGAGAAAGGTAAGTGTTATTGAAATATTAATGTTTGGGGAGATGCATATTGTTTATCCTTCTGCTTCTCCTCCTTGTTTTTCTTCTTTAAATTATATTGATTGTTGATCTTTCTTAGATCAATCTGAATCTACACGTACACCTGAATCCTACAGAAAGTCTTCACTTAGCATGTACATTCAAGGCAGAAAGTGTGAATCAGTGTAATGGTTCTAGCTCAGTTACACACGGTCCCAAATGCTCCTGCAGTTTCCCTGAAAAGCACCTGTCTTTTGATGGTCAGTTTTTTCACAGTATTTTTCGGGTTGATGTAATTCATATTCCATTGTATATGCTTAGAAAATTAATTATGATAATTGTGTAGAATAAATACATTTTGGCTAACAATAGGTAACTTTGTTCCACTTCCTCAGGTCTCAAAGTTACAGTAACCGTCACTGTCAATAATCAGACCCTCACAGAGAACCTGACCCTGAGGAGCTGCCCAAACATCACTCAGTAAAAAGATCCCTCATTTTAAAAAGATCCTTCAGTAACCACGATGCAGGATGTCAAAAAGTCTCCATACATAGGGGCAATTAATGCTTTTTAACAAACTGTAACTTTATTTCGAAACCTACTCTACATGGTCATTTCAAACACACACAGACACACACACAAGGTGTTTCCCACTCATGATGAACGTGTGATCACACATCTGGTCTTATGCTTGTCATTACCCCTTGAATGCATACCTTTAATGATCTTTAATGCTGTGAATGCCATGAAATATAAGAATGATTTTAATACATAAAATACATTACAATTGCATACTACGACTACTACTAGTACTACTGCTCCTACTACCTCTACAAATAATAATAATAATAATAATAATAATAATAATAATAATAATAATAAATTTTGGAAGACATTTTAAAAAGATTACTATCTTTTGGCACATTCTCTAGAACAGGCATTGTCGGGAAGTGTATGGCAGATTTTTATTTTTGGTTTGGTTATCTCAAACAATGCTTTTCAGGATCTGAATATGCACAAGACCGTTAATTACAAAAGTCTATGCATAAAACAAGTTCAGACTTGATAAACTCTACTTAAAATGGGCAGACTGATTTACTGACAAGGTAACTTGAGGATTTTAGTTTTCAAGTGCACAAAGTAGCACATCTAGTGCCTTTGCCTTAATTAATAGGATATTTTACCCTAAGTGCAAAGTACAAGGTTGTGTCATATGCATGACATGCAATGCATGTACAAAATGCTTTGGTAAAACAAGGAGAATGTTTTTCAGAATCTCATGCTCATGTATGATAGCCTATCAAAAACATTGATATTAAAACTGTTATTCTGAAGGTATCTGGCTATTCATTTGTTAGGACGTACTAGCAGACTGTATGAAACGTACAACTACCAGAGCCTGAAACTGAACTTCACCTAACAGTCGTCATTGTCTGATGATTGATCAGTATAACTGTTGTTCAGTTGTGTGTCTACTAATTGTTCTGTGATAATAATAAAACATGTTTTAGATAGTTAGATTACACTACTGCTCTGTATGATATTCTTGATCAGGCCATCAATCAAGTGTCAGTATAATGTGTATTTTACCATTTAGGTGTGCAGCTTGTGTTTCAACTGGGTGTTATTGGCAGAGCCGGAAATGCATATGGGCTCCTGACAATTCACTTTTCAGACAAAAACAGGTGAGTCTATGGAATGTACTTACTGTAGCTTCATGCAGCATACAATTGAGACATAACACACATCTCACAAATTTCTAGATTACATTAGGTGAAATATATATGCTTTTTCAGGCTGTTCAAGATTTTCTCACTTATGAGAAAACAAAAAAAACATTTTGATTATTATTACTGTCTGACTAATAGAAAACTAGCACAATTTAATCTTTTGTGTTATTTAAGATACCATTTATTCTTTGTCTTATTATTTTATTACTGTTATTTTAATTCATTTATTTTTATTCATATTCTTTCATCATAATCACAACACACACTCAGGTTCTTATCTGCTTCAGTGCAGGGGCGCCGCCCCCTTAAAATTAGGGAGAAAAGAATGCTACTTTAACATGTAATTATTTAACATAATAATTATTTATTTTAATAATGAAATAAAGTAATTTAGTCACATTTAGTATTTCTTAATATAATTTATTTACAAAATAAAAAAACATTTTATTCGTGTACGCGGGGCGCTGGTCAAACGAGTGTGTATGTAGGCACGTAAATTTTTAAAAAGCATGTGACTTGAGGCTGAACTCTAATTGGATTTCTTCAAATGATCCTTGGGGCACAGCACCGTGCGGCCCGAACCCTCCCACTTTTGTTCTTAGCGAATCAATATTGTTCATAAATATTTGGGCTCATGTGATTGGACCATTCTCAATGAAGAAAGCAGAGCAAAATTTCTTTTCAAATAGAGCCACTGACCTGTGTTTATGCAGTTTTTGTGCATTTGTGTGTTTTTCATTACTGACAATAAACCCACTTTAAACTTCAATTCACTGTTTTAAAGTAAATTTATTGCATGATTTATTTCATACCAGCAGTAATGATGCGATTATTAAAAGTTTAATTTAAATTTTGTTTGCCCCCCCCTAAAAATTTTTTTGCACCAGCCGCCACTGTGAGTACTGAGAAAATGTTCTTTTCTCATTTCCTGTTTTTTATGTTTCCCTAAATGTAGTTACTTATATTTAGTGCTGTTGTTTTTTTGTTAGTTTTTTAAGTTAAAACCTTTTTGGTCCTTTTAAAAGATCTAAAAATATTTATCTCAAATTAAACAGAAACAAATTACTAATGGCTGAAAAAAATCCACACGAATGCACCTAACATGGTTGTTTTTAATTTACATTTTGTTCCTGATTTTATTGTTCAGCAATTTAGAGGTATGCTGTGCACAGCTAAATGTGATTCTGACCACAGACTTCAGCTCACTTTAACGAATGATATCAGCTCAAGTAAACAGCGGTCTGCAATCCGAAGTCACTATCTGTTGGTTACATGTTTTGGCTGTAAAAGACTCTCAACTACCTCTGCAATGCCAAAATTAAATACATAAATTTGACATATCTAATGGCTATACACCCAAAGCATACTGGAGGAGAGGGATGATAAACTGACGTATTGATTATTTCATGAACTGAACAATGTCTTAAAGTGAGATAAAAGGATCAACTACTCCGTTAAACCATCACGATGTTTTGTTTGTAAAATAAGTAAATATAGCAACCAAAACTCCATATTATTTCATTTATTTTACAATTAAAAGTGAGCTAAAATCATCTACATATCCCACACATATCATGTATTACTGTAGGTGTTTCTATTAATCTCTTATGGTCTCTTATGATAATATTCACTGACTCATTTCATTCACAAACAGCCACTCCGAATCACAGCCATCTCTCTGCTGGATATTGGAGTAACTCATGCACAGAAGTTACATGAAATCTGCCAAAATAAGTCAGATATTTTAACCTACTGCACATTCCAGTTCACACATTCACACATTATAGCATAACATAAGAGGAATTTAATGCAGGCATTTGACCTATCTGTATTTTTTGAGAGACGGAAGGAAATAGGAGAAATCAGAGGAACACTGCACAGACACAGGGAGAGCATGCAAGACTCAGACTCAGACCAAAGCTGACTCAGACCAAAGGGCTAACTCTCCTTAACATTATTTTAAATCACATTTGCAGTGTATATGTCCAATTGCAATTAACTTGCAATTAATGTTGCAATTAACTCTTAATGTAGTAATATATTTGCAAAACAGTCTGTAAGCTATTTATTTCATAAATTTTCACATTTTCCATTGATATACAATATCATCCTATCCTGTCCTGTCATATGTTTTGGGCTTAATATCTGAATATTTCTAAATAAGTATTTTGAGAATTATGTATTTTCATTTACAGTTGGTTTGAGTCATTTCCAATTAAATAATTGAATTAGTTTATTCTTCTTCTTCGGCTTCTTTCAGCTAATCATGACAAATAATTTCAGCAATGTCTTTCTTTAGGAAATCATTTAAAATGAGAAGTTTAGTATAAGATATTAGAGATATAGTAAGTATTAATACTGAAAATCATTCAAATACATCTCCATTCCCTTTGCAGGATGAATGCATTGAGTCTTCCTCTGAATTAAGCAACATGGTGAGTGATATATGGAACTGATCACAGCTTTAGCGGAAATATGATTTCTGTTGGTAAGGGGGAAGTCAAGAGATGTGAAAGAGGAATTGAGTTTGTGTTCATCTGGCCTTTTAAAAAATTTTTCTACTTCCACAAAGCATTTTTTTCTTTTAGAAAGGAGCTTAGTATCCCGAGTAATGCCTTCAGTATTGGATAAGTTATTTGATATTGATTAGAATGCGATTTTGCTGTCTTATTTGAAAACATTTTTCATTCATATATTGAACATTCCCAGCCATGAATTTTCAGGAGAATACAAAAGTTTAACTGTTAGGCCATAATGAATAAATGCTCTGGAGGATAAATAGATAATAAATAATCTATAATATATCTATAATAAATAGATAATGGAGGATTATCTAGAAATCATAAAGTAACATCTCAGGATATTAAACAAAAAGGTAAAAATTTCGGGTCACTGGTCAGTCTTTAGGAGGACAACAATACTAAGAAAAGCTTTAAATTTGAAACAGAATGGTTTTAAGACAATAAAATATTGGAGTGACCATCATAAAGCCTTGACTTGAAGCCCAGAGAAAATTTGTACGCTGAACTGGGAGAGCATATCTAAGAAACGAGGCTTGCAAGTTATACCAGTTCTGTCAAGTGCAAACATATTATTTACTTTCAGATGCTTGTGGAAGGTACAGTTTAAT
Source organism: Clarias magur (assembly GCA_013621035.1). Classification (NCBI taxonomy): domain Eukaryota; kingdom Metazoa; phylum Chordata; class Actinopteri; order Siluriformes; family Clariidae; genus Clarias; species Clarias magur. The sequence goes on along the minus strand of QNUK01000108.1, from coordinate 1,823,313 downwards.
TTAGTTTAAGTTTAACTTTTGACCCAATGAAAATCCAATATAAATTCTAATTCAAATAATTTTTTTTATTTCACTAATGTTTTTTGTCTTCATTAGCCAGAGATTCTGTCTCTGCAACCTAATGAAGTCTCCTTCCATGGCTCAAACAATGCTGTGATAACAGGGAAAAATCTGGATCTTGTTGTGAAAGTTCGCTTCAAAGGTTTTATGGCCTGCAGTTTTACGGAGTAACTACCTTATTTATGTTTATTTTTATTTAAATTACTAAATGTCTTTGTTCATGTATTTGTAAACAGATTTGATATGTTCTGTTAATCTACTCTTCCCAGGACACCAGTGTTGGAGCGCTCTAATGACACACTGAAGTTCCATATTCCCAGTGGGAACAAAGAAACTGTGAAGGTGTGTGTTGTGACAGAAGATGGACGTTGTCATAGCAATGCCAATATTACATATGGCTCCCAGCCCACCTGTACTGAATTGTATCCTGGAGACACCTGGTCCAGGTAGAACACAGATAAACACGAATTACTTAACTTTTTATATTCAATTTTACACACACACACACACACACACACACACACACACACACATATATATATATATATATATATATGTAAGTACAGACCAAAAGTTTGGACACACCTTCTCATTCAAAGAGATTGAATTTGTATTATGGCAAAAAAAAAAAAAAAAGCAGCTAAGTAAACAAAAACGAGTGGTCATCATTACTTTAAGAAATGAAGGTCAGTCAGTTCGAAAGATTGGAAAAACTTTGAAAGTGTCCCCAAGTGCAGTCACAAAAACCATCAGGCGCTACAAAGAAACTGTCTCACATGCGTACCGCCCCAGGAAAGGAAGACCAAGAGTCACCTCTGCTGTGGGGAGGACAAGTTAATCCGAGTCATATATACATATATTCAACATTTACATCTCAATATTGATGTTTAGAAACCAAAAAGTATGAAAACAATATTGTACTTTTAATCGGATTCTCATAATTAGGCATATTCGTTTTTTATTCATTCAAATGAATCCAGAAATACAGAAAATAAGGAGAAATTGACTTCATGAGCCAACAAGACAATGAAATAAAATAAAAACAATAAAAAAATAAAATAAGGGTAAATAAAAATAAAAACAAGGTCACAAGCCAGGGCAGAATCTTCTGGTGCTGTGATTGTGTGGCCTGTGTGGAGTTAAAGAAGTTAGTTACTTCCTGAAAGCACTACTGTTAGCACTGACTACGGATTTCACTTCCATTTTACTTTAGTGGTTAATGCTAAATGTGTATGTAAATGTAAATGTGAACAGTGATTCTTACTTCATGTAGTTTAGCCTTTTTAGACTTTATTCTGTTATACTGCACTGATTCTACAATATCTCTGCTGTCACTCTCCTATGACTTAAAAAATATTGTTTCCCTATCAATCAGTGGTGGGAGGAAGATTCAAGTGTTGGGAAGCAATTTAGAATTTGTGGATGCAGTCAACATTCACACATATTCCAAGAAGATCATTCTCAACTCAAGCAGCAAGGTATAAAATACACAATGAATACTGCAAATCAAAGGCCTTATAGCTAACATAAAAAAAGAAAACTCAATGGAAGTATGCAGGTAGCCAGAACTCTTAGGATTTATTTAAATTGATGAATATATTAAAAGTATTAAACAATCATTATTATAGCTATGGAAACATATTTAATATTGATCATTTTGAAATGTTGCGCCTTATACCACATAGATTTGGTTGTAGATAGGATTTTTTTTTCTCATTACTGAATACCTTTTAAACATTAATAGTTACATAGTTTATTGTCAGAGGTCTGTGAAATTCTTCAAAACAGAAAAAAAGTCTTCAAAACAGAGGAGTTTGTACTTTTTCTTTCTTTTTAAATTCAAAAGAGAAAGACATGCAAGGCCTGAGGCAATGCATAATAGCTGCTTTACAATAAAACTTTTATATTTATAGTGCCTCGACGATAGACAGTGTTGCAAATAAGCTATACAGTAATAAGAAAATGAATTAAGTAATTTTTATTTATACAGACCTCCTCAAGACAAGTGTTACAAAGATGTAAAATGATTTTAAATGAACTAAGATTACAAAAAGAATACAAAACTAACATGATATATATTATTGCCTAGTATTAGGCAAATACAACCTTAGACAAACTAACTCTAACCCTAACACCCCCCTCCCCCCTTTCAGCAGCTTGTAGATCCAATTTTAGCAGCAAAAACTTGAAGTAATCATTTCCTGTATGACTTTCAGGCTATCACATCATTTTGGTCCATTGCTCTTTACAACATTGCTTCAGTTCATTGAGGTTTTTAGGCATTATCACAGCTCTGTTAAAGTTCTGCCAAAGGATTTGAACCAGGTTGAGGTATGGAATTGGGCAAGGCCATTCTAACAGTTTGATTCTTTTAATTTTCAGACATTTGATGTAGATTTACTACTGTGCTTTGGATCATTGTCTTGTTGCATGACCCAATTCTTACCAAGCTTTAGCTGTCAGATAGATGACCTCACATTTGCCTCTAGAATAATAAACAGGGGAGTTTGTGGCCGACTTATTGATTGCAAGGTGCCGGGGTCCTGTGGCTGCAAAACAAGCCCAAATCTTCTGCCATGGGTATGAGGTGTTTCTGCTGAAATGCTGTTTGATTTTCCCCAAACATGGCATTGGCCATTAAAGCCAAACAACTGCACTTGTTTTCATTTGTTCGTAGGACATTGTTTAAGAAGCCATATAGTTTGTTCAGATGCAGTTTTACAAACCTCAGTTGTGCTATATTTTTTTAGACAGAAGAGGCACCCTTCCAAGATAACGATATTTAGTATTCTTCAAATTGTGCTGTAATGGACTTTGCTCAGTGAGGCCTGTAGGGTCTGAGATGTAACTCCCAGGATTGAACCTTGAAGAAAACCGCAGGACAAAATTTTTGATACTGATGAGAAATTAATCTGAAAAGCAACTGAAAAACGTCTGTCATTGAGGTAGGAGGAAAACAATTTTAGAGCAGACCCATAGTTTCCAACCCATTTACTAAATCTCTCAACCAAGGTACAATGGTCTACTGTATCAAATGCACTGAGATCCAGCAGAATTAGCACTGAACATTCTCCATCATCACCATACCTTAAAACGTCATTCTAAACTCTAAGAAGTAAATACATTGTTAAATACTGTGGAGTATAAGTGGTGAAAACCAGACTAAGACTTATACAGGATATTGTATCTGACTAAGACATCAGCAAGTTATTTTGCCCTTATCTTTTCCAAAATCTAAAAATCTAAAATATAAAAGAGGGAGTTTGGTCTGTAATGTTGAATCAAAAATGTGTCAGGATTGCACTTTTTCAAAAGTGATTGTACAACAGCTTGTTTAAAAGGAGCAGCAACATGAAAATATATCATGTAGGAGGTAACTATCAAGACCACATACTGACCATCAGAATCAAACACATTTTAAAAAAGGAATGAGGGTACAGCATCAAGAATATTTATCTTCAAGAAGAATCTTTCAATCTGCTGACCACTTCAGACAAATCTTCAAAAATGTTTGAAGTGATGGATTAAGAATGGAGCAGAATGAGTATGTTTTCTGTAATATTTATGATTTTATATATTTAAAAAAAAGGTCAAGAAATTGTTACAATGTACCACAGAAGAAACTGATATATAGAAATACAGTATAGAAAAGCATTATGGCATTGCAGCCTTAATCATCTCATTAGATTATATTTAAAGATCTTTCACATGTAAATAATTTACCTGGCGGTCAATCCACATCTAAACCAAAAGTAAAATACTCTAGTGTATTACTCTTAGGATTAATGATCTTGAGAAAGATTAAAAGATTCTGTGAGATTAATGGAACTAATTAATGGATCCACTAAAATGAAATTAAACAGAAATAGGTGGTGTTGTTCACCAATATCTCGTCACGTCCAGAGCTCTCTCAGCCTCATCTGAATACTGGCCTTTCTCCCTTGCTTCCTCCGCTGTTTGCACGAGTTATGAAGGTGTAGGCCCACACCTGGTTCCCTTAACACAGACTTCGATGGAGGCATTGGATAATCCCATACACCAGCCCATGGACCTGAACTACTGTAGTCCAATATAGAAACCCTGGTGAAAAGCAGAGTTTGGTTCTCACACACAAAAGCAGCTAAAACAAAATTAACAGAAAAACAAAGAGGTAAACAAACAGAACAAAATGGCAAAGCCAAGCACAGGCACCATCTTGCATGTTTAATAATGTATATGTATACATCCATGTACGTATATATATTATATACGTTATCAATATTAACCTGGTGTTCTGAACATATGGCCTGGTCAATAGTCAAAAAAAATAAAATTTTAATCCAGCTGCACCTAAACACATACACACAATTTCTATTTACATAATTGTCTTTTACATTCTTCTAGGTCTTTTGGTTTCACACTCTTAACCAGAAAGAGTTAAGAGATTTTGGGTCATTCAGTGTATCTCTTAGGGTGGTGAACTCAACAGTGGTCTGTGCAGGTAATCTCTCTTACCATTCAGACCCAGAATTCACCAGCTTCACTACCTCTAAGATGGACAGTGAAGTGCAGGTCACCATACAGGTAGGAGGGGATTCCAGATTTTAATTTTAAATGGACAGATGTTCTTATAACACTAATGCAAAGAGTGGACTTCTTTTTTTCATCCTTGCTAGAAACCAACTTATTCATAAATTTTTTGTACAATTTGAAAATCAATGAAAAAATTAGTATTGATGGAAATCTTATAAAATATTAGTATCCTACTCATACCAAAGTATGTGTAAACTTGTGGAGAAAAAAAAATCTAATTAAGTTTTAACTTTTAACTAATGGAAACTATGACTTGATATAATAATAATAATAATAATAATAAAAGGAAGAAGAATTAATTAATGTACAAACTTATTTTTGATATGCAAATTGTACTGCCAAGTTTGAATAGATTATTTTTCTTATGTTTACAGCATTAAGTAGACATCCTCATCCAGCACTCACTTTTTATGTTTAATATAATACAGTTCTATGCAAAAGTCTTGAATCATCTCTAATTTCTTCATATAAAATGTAATTTAATTGAATTTAATTTAATTATGTTTTATTATGAAATAAGATTACAACGCTACCATATGAAACCTGGTAGCAAAATTTATATATGTACTTGTTACTGTTCTTCCTGTAGTTACCTACTGCAATGGTTTGGGCTGGGCATGCACTAAATGATTTGTTTTGTATTTTGATCATTATGGTGGAATATTACTATTAATATCATGTCCAAGGAATTGTGTTGCTCCCACACTCTTTATTATATCTGCTTTCCCTTTTTAGAAAAAGGAAGACAGATTGAATCTGAGCCAAGAAGAGCTAAAGGTATGGGCCTTACATGAAGAAAATGAGTTTGAGTGTAAAATAGAGAGCATTAAGCCCAGTGTTGTGATCTGTAAGATTTCAAGAGATAAGCATGGAGAAATCAAGGTGGACTCACTCAGGGTATGCCTTTATTTGAACTGTTATGCAATCCTGCTTTTAATTTTGAAACCTTAAAAAAAACTTTGCTCAATAGTGATGTTTTGTTTTGCTTTGTTCTATTTTCTTTTCTTTTCTTTTTTTTCTTTTCCTTTCTTTCTCTTTTATTTTCCCTTTAGATTGGACTTGGCAATGTTAACCAAATTGTATTGATGACAGAGAGCAGTATAAAGTATCTGTATACACTTGTTGCATTAATCATTCTGCTTCTTCTTGGTGCTGTTGGTGAGTAAAGCCAGCTTGCTATTTATATGCTTGCTTGTTTTTTTTTTATTATTTTTTGGCAACCCTTTGGCTTAGTGGTTAGCACTGTTGCCTCGCACCTCCCGGTTCTGGGTTTGATTCCCTCCTCGGGGTGTGTGTGTGGGTTTGCATGTTTTCCTCATGCTTGGTGGGTTTCATCAGGGTACTCTGGTTTCTTTCCACAGTTCAAAGAAATGCAGATTAGGCAAATTGACATTCACAAGTTGCCCATAGGCCCACACCTGGTTCCTTTAACACAGACTTGAATGGAGGCATTGAATAATCCCATACACCAACCCATGGACCTGTACTACTGTAGTCCAATATAGATACCCTGGTGAAAAGCAGAGTTTGGTTTTCACACACAAAAGAAGCTAAAACAAAATTAACAGAAAAACAAACAGGGCAACAAACAGAACAAATGGCAAAGCCAAGCACAGGCGTCATCATGTTTAATAATTTATACAATATGTATACATCCATGTATACATATATTATAAATGTTACCAGTATTAACCTGGTGTTCTGAACTTATGGCCTGGTCAATAGTCAAAAAAATTCCAATTTTAATCCAGCTGCACCTAAACAAATAGCATAGTGTGTGTGTGTGTGTGTGTGTGTGTGTGTGTGTGTGTGTGTGTGTGTGTGTGTGTGTACAGTATGTGAATGTGTTTGTGCCCTGTGATGGATTAGTACCCCCATCCAGGGTGTACCAAGTCTCCTCGGATAGGCTCCAGGCCCTTAGACAATTAGTGAGTGAGTAAGTACTTAGTCACTATTATGCTTAATATATCTTTTTTTTTGGATAGCTGGAATATTTATCCATCGTAAGAGCCAGCGGCAGATGAATGCACAAATGAATGATCGCCTGGAAATGCTGGAGAATGAAATCAGAAATGAGATTAGACAAGGTAAATCCCATTTATAACACCCTTTATACTGTAGCTGTATACTGTACTACAGCGTGTATACACACTCCTGAACAAAATCTTAAGACCAGTTAAAATATTACAAGTATTCACTGGTGGATCGTAACTTACAACCTGGTTATGATACACCGGTGTGAAGTGTGAATACTTTAATATTTTAGCTGGGCTTAAGATTTTGTTCAGGAGTGTGTGTGTGTGTGTGTGTGTGTGTGTGTGTGTGTGTGTGTGTGTGTGTGTGTGCGTGTGCGTGTATCCACATCTAGTGGAACCTTGGATTGCGAGCATAATTCATTCTGGAAGTGTGCTTGTATATCAAAACACTCATATATCAAAGTGAATTTACCCCATAAGAAATAATGGAAACTCTGACGATTTGTTCCACAACCCAAAAATATTCATATAACAATAATTAATACAAAATATAAAGTAAATAAAATAAAACAAATGAACCTACACTTTACCTTTGAAAAGAATCGTGGCTGTAGTGATTGAGACCAGAGAGAGGAAAGAAGGAAGGGGGCTACTGTGTAGGACGTCTTTCACACACACACACACACACACACACACACACACACACACACACACACACACGTGTGCACACACACAGACATGCACACACCAGTTTACAGATGGAGACACTCACTCAAACAACAGACATATGCACACACACACACATGCACACACACACACACACACACACACACACACACACACACGTTCGCGTGGATGTTGCCTGATGTCTCCCATGCACTGAAACCGAGCATGGGAGACGATTACCCACAATTCCGCAGCACGAGAGAGAATATAACCACTGGCTCAGTTGTGATCACATGGTGCTCAGCATCAAAACAAGAAGCGCATACGGGCCACATGATACACGATGATACTCAGTACTCGTATATCAAGGCTCATTTTTCAAGTCCAAATTAATGAAAAGTTTTTGCTCATCTTGCGGAACACACGCAAACCAGGTTATTCGCAATCCAAAGTTCCACTGTATATAGCTAGAGGAATGCACTGGAAGCTTTCTTGACATGCTAAGCAACAAACTTAAGATTTTAAGTTTTAGTTTAATGGAGTCCGTTAAAATCCTTAAAAATGAATTTTTAATTGAAAGTGCTGACTTTCTCTTTTATACAGGATTCGTGGATTTGCAGACAGAGAGTTCAGATCTGGTCGAAAATGTTGGCGCAATTCCCTACCTAGATTATAAACATTTTGCTTTAAAAATATTCTTTCCTGAGGTTTGTGGATTCTAAGTGCCTGATTTTCTAATGTGCTACTTAAATATGTCTTTTTGCTTGAAAGATTGTGTATGGGTTGTGTGTCGCGGATTTAATTGGTATATGCTACTTTATTTTTAGGGAGGCCCTTTAGCAAATCAAATGATCAGAGAAATTGGCCAGGTGAGAAAATGTTGCCTATAAATTTTCTTTTAATCCATGCAAACATGAAACATGATCGTTTTGTTCATTTGAAGCTCTGAAAAATGTATTGCTGTAGTTTATATATAAACCTTGCAGAGGTGATTTCCTCTGAGGCGATGATGTGTACTGAGGGTGCTATTTCCTGAACAGCTCTGAAAACTTCCACATGCTCAGACTATTTTTGTAGTAGCGTTGTGTAAAAAAAACTGTCATGTTGCAGTATTAGTCATCTCATATGTTATGGCTGAATTTTATTTAAATAACTCAGAACTGAAGGAAACAGTTTTAATTCTCTAAGAGCACTGTGTGTCCTGTGTGTTATGAATGTTGTTTACCTTTGTATTATATCTTGTAATTATGATGATATGTCTTTCATTCTGTTTAAAGAAGATAAGAGTCAATACTAGTCTACTCAATCTACCTAATTTGTTTTAGGATTAGGCAACACATGGGTTTTGTAGCAGTTTTTAACTAGTCCTGTTTATAAAGTACTGAATATGATAACTTTTGATAAAAATAAATAAAATAAAAAATGATAACAATAGGATGATTTTACTTTTTAATGTAAATAAAATTACATGTGTTGGTTGGACATGTGTTCTGATCAGGATGCCATGAAGGCAGAAATGGATGAAAGAGGGCAAGCTTTCTTTGCATTGATTCGAGATCCGACATTCCTCACATGCTTTGTCCATGCTCTGGAGGAGCAGAGGACCTTCAGCATAAAGGACAAGTGAGTTTGACAGCTCAGGCCACATGAGATCCAAAAAGGAAACTTACTGAAGTGGCAGAAAAGTAGACATATTATTCCCCTTTCTCTTGCAATGACCGTTGAGCTTGATCCATCTTTTTGATTCTGTTGTTGTCCAAATGAATTTGGATTAAAAAAGAATTTTTTCTTTAGGTTTAGGTAATATGATATAAATAATACATTTAAGCAAACTGAATTGATGTTAAAAGAATGTACTGTATGTTTTCTTTTGTATCTCCGTGATCAGAATATATAATGTACCATAAAATCTAATATAAACATCGGAGCTTCATGTTGCAAATAAACACCTTTAAATATTGTTCTGCCACTGTTTGGTTGAGATGTTACTCTTTGTGACCTTGTTAGTCTGTTTTCTTCTCCCACTTCTTCTTAGGTGTACAGTGGCATCGCTGTTGACTGTAACTCTGCATAGTGACCTGCCATACCTGACCCTGCTAATGGAGGAGTTACTCCAGAGTCTAATGGATCAGCCCAGCAATGCTCAGCCCAAACTTCTGCTGCGTCGAACAGAGTCTATTGTTGAAAAACTTCTTACAAATTGGATGTCCATCTGCCTCTATGGCTTTCTTAGAGTTAGTTTATACTTTCTGTCACACTCATTGTCAGTTTTTTTTTTTGCTCTACTTGTCTATTTGATTGACAAGTAATGCTAGAAACTATGTGTGCTCTTGTGTGATCTTTTCACAGGAGTCAGTTGGTCATCCACTGTTTCTGATGATATCAGCTCTAAACCAACAGATTTCTAAAGGGCCAGTAGATGCAGTCACAGAAAAAGCTCTTTACACACTGAATGAAGACTGGCTTCTGTGGCAGGCTCAGGGATTCAACTTCAGCCCGCTGGTTTGCTTGTTTCTTCAGTTCAATTAAATTTTATTTGCATATTGCTAATAACAATGAACATTGTTACAGAGAAATAGAAATCGCTGATATAAATTGAAAAATTATACATTTATAAATATCAGTGTCCCTAACTTGAGGCAGAAAACCTGAGAAGACTCAAACTCAAAAATTCTTATTTGAGCGATAGCAGATGCATTACCATAAATAGATCCCTGTCTGCTCTGAGATCAAGAGATGCACATGTATAACAGGAAATGCGTTTTAGTAACCATAAAGTCCATTTTGTTGAGGTTGCCAAACGTTCACTTATGGAAATTAAGTACAAAATTATTTGTGGCAATTTCAATCCTAAAGCTGTTCAAGCTATTTATGTTTCATTTCACACATTTGTTATGAATTCTTGCTTTTTGGCTCTCAATATTTTGGTGAATGTTTGTAAATGCAAATTGTTTCAAATGTAACCACTCACATTTTGAATCACTGTGACGTTTCGTGGTGCGAGGCATAAGTGCAAGAGAATCCAGGTGGTTCAGGAAAATGATGTTTATTTAAACAAAAAGTCAGGGAAACAGCAAAACAAAGATACTTTATAAATGAAAACTGAAACTAAAACACGTAAAATGATACTCACTAAACTCAGAGACATTAACCATGATAAATTAACAGTCGCAAGACAAGAAACTCAAAGACATCAAACTATTTATAATAAAACTAATCACCAACTCGGTTCAGGTGAGTGCCCCCTGGTCACCTGACCGAGTTGCCCAATGGGAATTGAAGTTTAAACAAAAGAAACTACAAACTTAATCACAGGGCGCTTTGGCGCCCTCTAGGGTTTATCCCTGACATAACCCAAAGGGCGCAACTCCGGGGCGCCACAGGAGGTCCAGGGCATCCCCCCCAGGGTCCAATCTCTGCCCCTCTCACCCAGAGGCTGGTTGTGATGTCCGGCGGGCCCGATGGCCTGATGCCGGGTGGTGGAGACAACGAAGGTGCACCGTCCTCTTTGCAGGGCGGCGAAGGCAGAGGAAGCGCGTTGTCCTCAGCGGCCGTGACGGCAGTGATGGAGGAAGCGGACGCTTGTCGTCCTCATGGGTGGCGCATGACGGTGGAGGAAGAGGAAGCTCGCTGTCCTCGGCGGCGCATGACGGCGGCGGCGGAGGAAGAGGAAGCTCGATGTCCTCGGCAGCGCATGATGGCGGCGGCGGAGGAAGAGGAAGCTCACTGTCCTCGGCGGCGCATGATGGCGGCGGAGGAAGAGGAAGCTCGACGTCCTCTGCGCGCATGATGGCGGCAGCGGAGGAAGAGGCAGCTCGACGACCTCAGCGGCGCATGACGGCGGCAGCGGCGGAAGAGGAAGCTCGCTGTCCTCGGCGGCGCATGACGGCGGCGGCGGAGGAAGAGTAAGCTCGACGTCCTCGACGGCGCATGATGGCGGCGGCGGCGGAGGAAGAGTAAGCTCGACGTCCTCGGCGGCGGCGGAGGAAGAGTAAGCTCGACGTCCTCGGCGGCGCATGACGGCGGCGGCGGAGGAAGAGGAAGCTCAACGTCCTCGGCGGCGCATGAAGGCGGCGACGGAGGAAGAGTAAGCTCGACGTTCTCGGCGGTGCATGACGGCGGCGGCGGAGGAAGAGAAAGCTCGACGTCCTTGGCGGCACATGACGGCGGCGGCGGAGGAAGAGAAAGCTCGACGTCCTCGGCGGCGCATGACGGCGGCGGCGGAGGAAGAGGAAGCTTGCTGTCCTCGGCGAAAGCGCCGTGCTCGGCGGCGCGGTGCAGCGGCGGCAGCTCGCTGTCCATGACGAAGGCGCTGTGCTCAGCGGCGCGGTGCTCAGCGGCGCGGTGCAGCGACGGCAGCTCGCTGTCCATCACGAAAGCGCTGTGCTCAGCGGCGGCAGCTCGCTGTGTTTTACGAAGCAGCTACGCGGCAGAATATAGAGCTCGCTGTCGTCGCCGTCTTTGCGCTCGCCGCTGTCATCGGAAAAAGCCATGTAGTTGAGCTCACCGTCTTCATCGTCGCTGAAACACGGGAAAGGAGCTGGCAGGTCTGGACCCTCCTCGAGGCGCAGCTGCATCAGCATTTCCTGGAGGTCGGCTACCTGCTCCTGCAGGTTACGGATGCGCCCTTCATTCCCTTTGGCGCTCCGCCCAACACTGCTCCAGTCTAGCTGGGAGGCTGCTCCCGGCTGTGCATACCGCCCACACGCCGTTCCTTGTAGCTGCACACTGTGGGGTGTCCTTTAATCCCTGGTCACCGCCGAGTCTGGACCGCAAGGTCTGTGCACTCCGGTCGGTGCGGGGACTCCTGTCCCCCTGAGTTGCGCTACTCCTGAACGGCGTGCGCCGTATCGCCAGCCGGCAGCCATCCCAGTCATGCTGCCATCTTAGCTCCTCTCTGTCCCGTTTACTTCTCCGCCTTCCACTACGCTGTTTGGTTCTCCTCCTGCTCTCCGCGTAGGTTTCCCAAACTCCAAACATCGTTGCCCCCCCCAAAAGAATCTCCCGGGGGAAGGGCTCCTCTGCTATGCCTCTTTTGGGGTCTTGCGATCTGTCACGTTTCGTGGTGTGAGGCATAAGTGCAAGAGAATCCAGGTGGTTCAGGAAAACGATGTTTATTTAAACAAAAAGTCAGGCAAACAACAAAACAAAGATACTTTATAAACTGAAACTATAATGATACTCACTAAACTCAGAGACATTAACCATGATAAATTAACAGTTGCAAGACAAGAAACTCAAAGACATCAAACTATTTATAATAAAACTAATCACCAACTCGGTTCAGGTGAGCGCCCCCTGGTCACCTGACCGAGTTGCCCAATGGGAACTGAAGTTTAAAGAAAAGAAACTACGAACTTAATCACAGGGTGCTTTGGCGCCCTCTAGGGGTTATCCCTGACAATCACTAACCAATAGAAGTATGCAAAATAGAGAAAAAGGGAAGAATTACATAAAAAGGCTTGTACACAGTACCCATATTTGGTAGGTTTCCTCCCACATGCCGATTATACGAGTTTAGTTACGAGTTGAGTTATACGAGATTATAAGAAATGCAGATTATACATTCAAATTTCCTGTCCAGTGTGAAGCCCTACATTGTGCCAAAAGCCCTCAACAGAATAAGTGGTATTCCAAAAATACGGGCTATTTCCAAAAAGTCAACAGTAATAAGTAGTTTCACGCTAGCATAGGTGTAATGTGGGAAATATATGTAGCCATTGTATACTTCAGATTTTAAGAATGTTGTTGTTTATGAAATTGTAACAGGTTCGACCCTTTTTTCACTGGCCGAACCATAAAGCATGGACACGAGGCGAGGTCTTATGGGAAAAAGGGTAATTTATTTAGGATAAATGGGGTAGGAAAAGGGTTAAAAGGAGGGAGGAAGGAATAAATGGAAGGAAAGAGTGAAGGTGTGCATGTTCAGGTCTGTGGGCAGTGCCTCGCTGGCATTTGGGCACAGGCATTTGAGTGATGGCGGTGGGCACAGTGGCAGCATGTGCCCGAGTGGGCAGCGTGCACCTGCGTGATTCACTCTCGTTGAGACTCTGTTTTCGTGGGATGGCCCTCCCAGTTCTCTCTTGAGTGTGGCCTCAGTTGGGAGTCATTCTCTGGGAACGGGGGCCGCGATGTGTAACCTCCTAGCGGCCTTTTCATCCTCGGCAGCAGGGTCATGGAAATCCGGCTCCGTACGAGAATAGAAGAACCTCGGGAGCTACGGCAGTGAGCTTGCGGTTGTCCTCATTGTGGAGATCAAAGGCGCATTCTTCTCACCCCTCTGAAGTCCCTGGGGCTCGTTACATTACCCCACTTGAGAGTTACCGTCGCATTCTCCACCTAAAAAGTCCAGTAGCCCAACAGACCCAGAGACACACTCCTTTGTGTTTTATAGCACGAGAAGAAGCTCAGGATCAATTAATTGAGATAGCTCATGAACTGTGCCTATTCCCGCAGCCCCGCCCATTCACACACCTGCAGAAAGGGAGTTCCTAGTGAGTGAGGAGCCATATTAGATTTGGGCGCATGACCACCACATTCCGCAGCACGAGAAAGAGAAAAATTGTTGGCTCAGTTGTGATCACGTGACGCTCGGCGTCAAAACTAGAAGAGCATGATACTCAGTACTCGTAAACCAAGACTTGCTCATTTTTTAAGTCCAAATTTATTAAAAATCTTTGCTCGTCTTGCAGAACACTGGCAAACCTTGTTACTCGCAATCCAAGGTTCCACTGTATGGTTGTGCTTCACTCAAATTTTGTCAACAATATCTGGGTAAGGCCATCAAGCTAGCAAGACCCTGCACCTTAATATTTGCAACATTATCAACTATAACATTCTGGTTTACTAGACTGCTGTTCTCACAGTTGGAGTTCCTTTTTGCTTTGTTGTGTTACGGAGGATAATTATACATCATCTTCCCAAAATTTGAGAGATATGCAACAGCCTGGCTAAGGGTGAATTTGGACTTTGAGTAGGGGTGCAATGAATCACAAAACTCACACGCTACACTGTACAGTTGGAGCTCGAAAAATTTTAATATTGTGCAAAAGCATTTCAGTAATGCAACTTAAAAGGTGAAACTAATATATGAGATAGACTCATTACATGCAAAGCAAGACAGTTCAAGTCGTGATTTTTCGTAATTGAGATGATTATGGCTTACAGCTCATGAATACCCCAAATCAATATTTTTATATTGTGAAAAGGTTCAATATTCTAGGCTCAACGTGTCCCACTCTAATCAGCTAATTAAGCCATAACACCTGCAAAGGGCTTCTGAGCCTTTAAATGGTCTCTCAGTCTGGTTCAGTGGGAAGCAAAATCATGGGAAAAACTGCTGACCTGACAGTTGTGCAGAAAACCATCATTGACATCCTCCATGGGGAGGGAAAACCTCAAAAGGTAATTGAAAAAGATGTTTAAAAGCGCATTAATAGAAAGTTATGTGGAAGGGGAAAGTGTGGAAGCAAAAGGTGCACAAGCAGCAGGGATGACTGCAGCCTGCAGAGGATTGTCAGGAAAAGACCATTCAAAAGTGTTGGGGACTTTCACAAGGAGTGGACTGTGGAGGCTGGAGTCAGTGCATCAAGAGCCACCGCACACAGACGGATCCTGGACATGGGCTTTAAATGTCGTATTGCTCTTGTCAAGCCGCCCCTGAACAACAAACAACGTCAGAAGCGTCTTAACTGGGCTCTTGAGAGCAACTTTTGCATGAGTCTGGAGGAAGAATGGAGAGGCACAGACTGCAAAATGCTTGAAGTCCAGTGTGAAGTTTCCACAGTCTGTGTTGATTTGGGGAGCCATGTCATCTGCTGGTGTTGGTCCACTGTTCTTCATTAAGTCCAGGGTCAACGCTGCCATCTACCAGGCGATTTTGGAGCACATAGACGAGCTTTATTGGGATGCTGACTTTATTTTCCTTGGCACCTGCCCACCATGCCAAAAGCACCAAAACCTGGTTCAATGACTGTGGGATTACTGTGCTTGATTGGCCAGCAAACTTGCCTGACCTGAACCCCATAGAAGCATCCTGGTCTTCCATAACACCTCAGCAGTGCCACAAGCTGATAGCTTCCATGCCACGCCACATTGAGGCAATAATTGCTGCAAAATGGGCCCAAAGCAGTACTGAGTATATATGCATACTTATACTTTTCAGCGGTCTGATATTGTTCTATGTAGAATCTTCGTTTTATTGATTGCATGTAATATTCTAATTTTCTGGGAATTGTGCATTTGGGGTGCACTTAGTACATGAAAGTGCTGTACGCCACAATCATCTCAATTATGACAAATCATCGCTTGAACTATCTTGCTCTGCATGTAATGAAACTGTAAACTAATATCACATATAGTATAAACCTTTTAAGTTGCATTACTGAAATAAATTAACTTTTGCCCAATATTTAAATTTTTCGAGTTTCACCTGTATGTAACATGACTCTTTTTCTGACCAGCACAAAAAATAAAGGTGAGGTTTTGGCTTTCAGTCAGAAACGTGGCTCATTGGCTGCAGAAGTGGATCCAGACGCAGGTATACAGGGTAAGTACCATGGTCACCACCCATCTTGAAAAGTTTGCCCCCTCACATATACTAATGTGCCACAAACAGGACATTAATATCACCAACCATTCCCATTTTATTAAGGTGTATCCATATAAATGGCCCACCCTGTAGATGCAGGGCATTAAGGTGGGGTGAATGCGTCGCATGGAAGAGGGGAGTAAGAGCTGGACGGCGCATGGGTTTATTATATTGGTTATTGTGAAAGGGCTGATGAAACGAGGAGAGAGCTTGCGTGACAGTGTCTTTAAGGGGATGTCCCTAGTGGCAAGCATGACTCTGTCTGCTATGCGTTATCTTTGGGCCTTGGTGCGGTCCGTCTGTTTCTTGTAAGAAGAGAGACGTTTCGTAACTGGGTTCGTCTTGTGTGTAGCCACATTTGTTTGCAGCAATGGAGGAAGTGTTGGGCTGAGGGAGTCTCCACCTCTATTTCTTGGATTGGGAAGAGCGGAGGTTGGTAGCCTAAGCAATGCTGAAACGGGGAAAGTCCCATCGAAGTGAAAGGTTGTGGGCATTTTCAACCCAAGGAAAAAACTTGCTCCAGGTGGTAGAGTCCCAAGTCGTCATGCAACGGAGGGAAACCTCTAGTACTCTAGTGCAGAATTGTTGCTGAATGATAAAACGGGTCCGGGCAGTGTCTGGGTGGCAAGATAGCCTGGATCCATGGGTCCATTCCAAGACTTGTGAGCGTAGACGAAGGAGGACGAAGAGGTGATTCAGTGGAACATTACTTGGCCCAGTCTCTTGGGTCAGAGCCTGATGCACCTTGGTCTTTATGTTTATTCTAATTCAGGGTCCTGGGAGGGGGAAAACTGGTGTGAGAGGGTGTCTGATTCAGAATTCTTTGAGCCTGGCCGATAAGAAAGGATAAAATTGAATCTGGAGAAGAATAATGACCACTGAGCTTTGCGTGCATTGAGTCTCTTGGCGGTGCGCAGGTACTCCAGATTTTTATGGTCGGTCCACACTAGAAACGGGAGCTCAGTCCCCTCCAGCCAATGTCTTCAGTCCTCCAGAGCTAGCTTGATGGCCAAGAGTTCTCGGTCCCCTACGTCATAGGTCCACTCGGCTGGAGATAGGCGACAGGAGTAGAATGCACAGGGATGCATCTTGTTTTCCTAGGTGGATCTTTGGGAAAACCCTGGTATTGGAGGCGTCAACCTCCAGCATGAACTCAAGGATAGTGAGGATGGCAGCGGAGGTAAACCTCTTCTTAAGGTTGTCAAAGGTTTTATCCGCCTCCTTGTTCCAGCAGAATTCTCTCTTGGCGGGCCAAAGAGAGAGGTGCCAGGGAGAAGGTCAATAGGGCAGTCATATGGTCGATGCAGTAGAAGTGACATGGCTCGGATTTTGCTGAAAACCTGCTTGAGATCATGGTAATGAGAGGAAACGTTGGAGATATCCGGGTGTCCTCGGGTTTGGCTGCAGTGGGGAGTGTAGGAAGCGCAGAGTGAAGGCATGACTGGGCACAAGAGGGGCTCCAACCCGTGATAACGTGCTTGATCCAGTCAATCTGGCGATTGTGAAGAGCTAACCACGGGAGACCGAGGACCAGAGCGGTGTGTGATTTATTGATGACACAAAAACAAATCTTCTCAGAATGATTCCCCGACGTCCTTAAAGTGAGTGGAAGGGTTCTGTGCGTGATGGCCGGAAGGCTTGGACTGCCAGTGAAGGGTCCAGTGAAGTACAAATTCAAATTCAAATTTTATTCGTCACATACACAGTCATACACAGTATGATATGAAGCGAAATGCTTATACGACTGCTGTTGACCTACAATATTACAAAAAAAAGAGAGATTTAAAAATAGAAAAATACTTAAATTTACATAATATACAGCAATAAGAATAAGAATAAAATGAAAATAAAATAGTAGAATAAGATAAATATAAGGAAGTTAAAGAATATATAATAAAAATTGAAATATATATATAGTAAGTATATGTAGTGTCCCATTATTGGCAGGATAATGAGCAAGGCTGCAGTTCAAGTTTAGAGTGTGCAAAATGTACATGTGTGGAAATGTTCCATGTGTAAACATATAGTAAAAAGTAAAAGTTTGCAGTCCTGAGTTGTGCAAAATGTGCAAGCGTGTGAGTGTTAGGTCCTATGTGGTGTTGTGATTGAGAGCTTATATAGCCTGCGGGAAGAAGCTTCTCCTCAGTCTCTCTATGTTGGCCTTCAGGGAGCAGAAGCGCTTTCCTGACCACAACAGAGAGAACAGTCCAATGTTGGGATAGCTGAGGTCTTTCACTATCTTCCTGGTCTTGGTCCAGCACCGCTTGTTGTAGATCGACTGAAGGCCAGGGAACTTGGTACAGATGATGCGTTCAGCTGATCGAACCACCCTCTGTAAGGCTCTGCTGTTCCTAAGCTCCCTAGAAGGCAGTCTTAAAGTCTCTCAGGGATCTGAGGTGGTAGAGACGCTGCCGGGCCTTTTTCACCACGGTGTTGATGTGACAGGACCATGACACGATGTAAACACTGTGGTATCAGAAGTTGTCCACTCTCTCCACTGGGCTCTCATTGATGGCAAGGTTCTGGTAGTTCCTCTCCTGCTTAGTACTAAAGTCCACTATCAACTCCTTTGTATTGCTGACATTCAGGAGGAGATTGTTCCTGTGGCACCAGTTCTCCAGATTTCCAATCTACTCCAGGTAGGCCGTCTCATCGTTGTCAGAGATCAGGCCCACCACGACCGAGTCGTCAGCAAACTTAATGATGGTGGTGGAGTTCGTGGTGGCTACGCAGTCATAGGTGTACAAAGAGCTCAGAACACAGCCCTTGGAGGGCTCCACTGCTGAGAGTGAGGGAGGCTTAGACATGCCTGTGGTCTGCCAGTTAGGAAGTTGGAGATCCACTGACACAGAGATGAGCTGAGGCTCAGGTGCTCCAGCTTGGTGGTGAGTGTGGAGGGAATTAAATGCTGAGCTGTAGTCGACAAAGAGCATTTTAACATAATTCCCCCTTCTAGTGTCCAGGTGAGTGGGTGATGTGTGGAGTAGATGAGAGATGGCATCATCCGTAGAGCGGTTTGGGCGGTGTGCAAATTGCAGTGGATCCAGTGTGTGAAGAAATGATGAAGCCAGCCGCTCAAAGCACTTCATCACTACTGATGTGAGAGCTACAGGTTGATAGTCGTTGAGGGAAGCAGGATGGGGTTTCTTTGGAAGCTGTGGAGCTGTGACTCTAGTTTCCTCCCATAGCGTTGCTTTACCTCTTTCACTACCTTCCGGACGTTATATGACGCAGCCTTGTACGGACCATGTCTCCCGACGCAAGTCCTGCGTTGTAGGCAGCGGTGCGAGATCTCAGAGCATCACAGATTTTTTTTATCCACCCACGGCTTCTGATTGGGAAACGTTCTGATGGTCGTTTTTTGTACGGTATGATCCGTTAGTTTCCCAATGAAACTCACAACCGCTTCCGTAAACACGTTGATGTCATCGGAGCTGTTTCGGAACATGTCCCAGTTGAGTGCGTCCTGTAGTGCAGCCACCGATTAGTCCGTCCAGTGCCTGACCTCCCTCTGAACCTGAACTTCCTGTTTAAGCCTTTGTTTATATTTTGGCATGAGGAAGATGGTGGCGTGGTTGGATTTCCTAAACGGGGGACGAGATTGTAGCCGTCCTTGATTGAACTGGTCCAGTGTCCTTTCGCCCATGTTGGGGCAGGTTATGTGCTGATAAAAGTTTGGCACTGCGCGTTTGAGGTTGCCATTGTTAAAGTCCCTCGCCACAATAAGCACAGTGTCCTGGTGTTGTGTCTGATACTGTGCTAGTGCCTCATGCAGCTCACATAAGGCAGTGTCTGTGTCCGCTTTTGGTGGTATATAAATGGCGCTGATTATGACTGATGTAAACTCCAGAGGAAGATAAATAGGACGACATTTATTGGTCAGTAGTTCCAGGTTGGGTGTGCAGGAGCATGCAAGAGGAACAACGTTCGTGCTGCTGACGCTTCACGTCCTTTGTTCTTCCTCAATATCTCACTCGGCCAGCTCGGATCCGGAGTTAAAAACATCGAATTGTGAGTACATTGTAAACCAATAGAAATAAGAGTATCTCTATCATACCTAATGCACTCAATGGTGATGAATTTGCCAGTTTAAAGTTACAGAAAATTAACTTAAAATACAAAAACAAAGTATAAGAGATCGGAGCAGTCGCGACGAGTTCGTGGAGGTCTGAGGGAAGTTCCCGGGAAATTAGCTCATCCTTGAGTGCCTCTGACAGCCCTTCCAGGAAGATGTCTGATAGGGCTCTGTCATTCCACCCACTCAAGGTGGCTAAGGTCTGAAACTCGATAGCGGAGCGTGATCCTTGGCGAAGGTGTAGTAGTTTAGCTCCGGCCTCCCTGCCGACATGAGATCAGTCAAAGACCCTCTTCATTTTTCCAGAAAATACCTCAGAACTATTGCAACATGGGTCGTGAGTGTCCCAGAGGGCTGTGCTCCACTCCCAGGCGCTACCGGTAAGGAAAGTGATAGGCCACCCCGGATCTTTCTGAAGAGAAGGTGGAAGCTTGAAGCTCAAAAATCAGGGAACAATTGGGACATGTTCCTGGCTCTCCTCCGTAAGTGGGAGGAGCTGGTAGGTGTGGCTCTCACGGGGATCTGTGATTGTGGTCCGAGCTGTAGGTGCCTGAAGGTGCTGCATTTGAGCAGTGACGTCCCTGAGTGTCTGCCTGGTGGTGTCTCATCCTGTCCAACCCTGCTGGATCCATGATGTTGGCCAGATTATTCTGTCAGAAGCGTGGCTTGTTGCCTGGAGGGGTAGATCCAGACACAGGTGCACATGCAGGGGGTTAACTGCTGTTGGTTCATTCAAACAGGTGTGTGCGCACAGAGTCGTGAAATCCGTTGGCAATGGAAGCGTGCCAAGAGCATGGTGCTGAGTCGTAATCGAGGAGGAAGAGCGCAGGGTCAGAGTCGTGAAATCCATCAGTGTAGTGTCAGTGTAGTAGCGTGAAGACAACCCGTGGTCGAGAAAGCATGCACGTTGGGTCAAAAGCTGTGAAATCCGTGAGCGTGGTGTCAGTGCCAAGACGTGAAGACAAGCTGTATTCGAAAGAGTGCGAACGTTGGGTCAAACAGGGAAATCCGTCAGCGAAGGAGCAGTGTAATAGCGTGAAGATAAATCGTGGTCGAGAGAGCACGCGCATTGGGTCAAAAGTCGTGAGATCTGTGAGCGGGTTGTCAGTGCCGAGACGTGAAGAGAAGCTGTAGTCAAAAAAGCGTGTACGTTGGGTCAAAGCAGGGAAATTGTTCAGCGAGGCAAACCAATTCAAATCGTGTTCACTTGGCAACGTGAACACTATCACGTTATAAAATAAACGTAAGAGAATTGGGATAGGGCACTCAATAATCTGGCAAAGAGACGGCGTTCTGCACTTCCTTATAAACAAAGAGAAATCAGCGCCAGATGAGAAACCTGTGTGCAGATGGGGCGGTCCGGGGGTGTGAGAAGTGACATGACAGCGTGGGAAAACAAGCCTGCGTGTTGAAGAGCATGACAGTGTGGGAACGGAAATGTCAAGAGGAGGAAGCGGTGTTTGAACAGCGCGAGAGCATCACACTTTCTCAAGAGAATATATTATATAACTATTAGTGTGCAGAATTATTATGCAACTAAATGAAAAACTACTGAGCCACTGCCGCCCCTATATCTTGGCAATTTCCAGAATGCTTCATTACTCTGAATGCATTTTAACGGTCCTTTGATGTCACACACTCCCTCGTTACATAAATACACATCACCTAATATGCTTAAATCCAATTAGCATTCATGTTTATACAGCTTGGAGTTGAAAAATATGCATAAAAATTGTGATTTGTCAAAACATCTAATAAAAAAATTATGTAATAAAATACTACTACTACTACTACTACTACTAATAATAATAATAATAATAATAATAATAATAATGATAATAGTAGGACTACTTTTTTGGACAGGCGATAAAAATCTAGGCCATTTTATTTCCAAAAAAAGTTGTATTTTGGCCTGGTTTTTAAAAATTGGAGTGGAGTTATCTTGCACCTCAGAGCACGAGAAAACGTACAAGAGAAAATGTAATAATTTGACAGCGGGATCTCATCCTTATGACAATCATGACATTGTCGCCATAGAATTAACTTCTTAATAGTAATGAAAAATGTTACATCATCATATTTGCACTTGCTCGATTGGACAACTACTTTTGTGGAAAAAAATAAAAATTAAATTAATTGTCCGGTTTCCCGCACCAATTTTGTGGCTGTTCTGGACAACCGTTAATGTCGAGCCTTGTATTCGACAGAATACAGTTCCAATCATGGAGGATGGGTTCCCTTTTAAGCCTGGTTTTTGACTTTGGATAAGTTTTGGATGAATTAGATAGAACTCAATTTATATACAGGTGCATCTCACTTAATTAGAATATCATCGAAAAGTTTATTAATTTAAGTGGTTCAATTTAAAAAAAAATTATTTTATTTTTAATGTATATTTATATATAATGTAATTTTTAAAAAAATTTTAATGTATATTTATATATAATGTAATTTTTAATGTATAATGTATCTATGTATAATTAATCTATATAATATATGAAATATTATATAGATTAATTATACATAGACTGATAAATTTCACCTATTTATTTCTTTAAATAAAGAAGATTACTTAAGATTACTTAAGATCAATAAAAAAAATTAAAATAAAGATTTTTAACACATAAATGTTGGACTACTCAAACATATAAACATGTACAGCTCTCAATACTTGGTCGGCGCTCCCTTTGCATGAATTACTGCAGCAATGCGACATGGCATGGAGGCGATCAGTCTGTGGCACTGCTAAGGTGCCCATCTAAATCATTGACTTCCATTACTACAGATGTATCAAATCAAGCACCTAGGCATGCAGATCTAGGGGAAGCGAAACACATCAAAAGTGGGACGAAACCGCGGCACCCGATTGAGCCGCCCTGGACGGAACAAATATCTGTGCGGCCCAACGGATAGTGTAGCGCGACAATCTGGACAGCGCAGAAATGAACTGGTTTATTTGTGTAGCCCAGTTTCAGTTGCGCAGCGCGGACCAACTTAGATAGAAATAGACCACGTCCACCATAGTTTTACATTTACCCACAATTCCCCATTGGGGTACGCAAATACAAACCAGACATGGCAAGGCGCACTGTGGAAACGATATTAAACAGTCCTGACATTTTAAATGAAATTGACGAGGTTTTGGAAAATAGAAACACTTGACAACATACAGAAAATGAGATTAGAAGCCTTTTAATCCTGTATTGTATTGTATTGACTGTATTGTAGGTAATTAAAATGTCTGCTTTGAACAGCCCCTTCTGTTGCAAGTAGAAATTCGTGTAATTCTACAAAGTACCGTCGAATACTGCAGTTTCCATACAGGAAAAATAAACATAATAAATTTAGGAAATTAAACTTCACAATGTCTGCCAATATCCTTATAGCCTAAGCATGAAAAAAAAAAACAGCTTACACTTTGTGCACTCTAAACTACAGCGGGAAATTGTGGGTAAATGTAAAGTTATGGTGGATGGGGTCTATTTCTAGAGTCGCGCACTGAAACTGGTTCGCGCTGCGCGATCCACTGGGCTGCACAGATAAACCAGATCATCTCTGCGCTGTCCAAATTGTCGCGCTGCGCAGTCAGTTGGACCTCGCAGATATTTGTTCCGCCCAGGGCGGCTCAATCATGTGCCGCGGATTCGTCCCACTTTTGATGTGTTTGGCTTCCCATACAGATCGCTCTCAAGAGCTCAGAGAATTCCAGCATGGTAGTGTGATAAGATGCAATAAGTCTACTCACGCAATTTCCTAGCTACTAAATATTCCACAGGCAACTGTTAGTGGTATTACATCAAAGTAGAAGCGAGTGGAAATGACAGTAACTCAGCCACAAAGTGGTAGGCCAGGTGAAATCACAGAGTGGATTCTAAGACGCATAGTGCAAGAGATCGCCAACTTTCTCCAGAGTCAATAGCTGCAAGAACAGTGTGTAGAGAGCTATATGGAATGGGTTTCCATGGCCAAGCATTTGAGGCTTGCGTCTCTAAGTGCAATGCAAAGCTTCGGATGCAGTGGTGTAAAGCATGCTACCACTGGACTCTAGAGCAGTGGAGACATGTTCTCTGGAGTGACGAATCATGCTTCTCTGTCTGGCAATCTGATAGACGAGTCTGGGTTTGGCGGTTGCTAGAAGAACGGTACTTGTCTGACTGCATTGTGCCAAATGTAAAATTTGGTGGAGGGGGGATTATGATGTTTTTTGCAGGATTTGGGATTGGCTCTCTAAGGTCCAGTGAATGGAACTCTTCAGCATAACTCTTCAGCATTGGGGTATTTTGATTGAAAATATAAACAAGTTACATATACATACATACATACCCTGCACAATTTTTTTTCTACCCATATCCCTCCCCCACCCCCCCAGAAAAAAACTACAAAAACAAACAAACAAACAAAAAACACAGACAGTCAGCAGAAAAATAAATATTTTAAAATATTTTTTAAATAAATAAATTGTACAACAAACAAAACAAACAAAAAAAGGAAAAGAAGGAAGTATTAGAAGCCAGAAACAAAAAAAAAAATTACAGATCCAATTTATCTGCATCTAGATTTTCAAAATGGCTCATAAATGGATGCCAGATGTCATAAAGTACCTGAGTGGATCCCTTTATGGATAGCAAATCTTTTCTAGATTAATAAATGTAAAACCTCTTTAAGTTATTAAAAAATGATTTTGTTGAAAAGATTGGAAGACACTGATATAGGTATAGGAATTTTGGAAACATATTCATTTTAATTGTGTTTATTCTTTCGCCCAAAGAGCGAGGTAGCAAGTCCCATCGTTCTAAATCCGATTTTATTTTGGAAAGTAGAAGCTGATAATTTGCCTTGAACAGATCGGCATTGTTATGTGTTACCCAAATCCCTAGATATAAAATTTTTCTGGGACTAATCTTAAAGAGGATTGAATCAGGAAACCGTGCTATATCGTTTTTAATTGGCATCATTATATTAATATTGGCATTTTCCCTTAATGTGATAGCCAGTGGTTCAATAGCCAAAGCAGAGAAGGGGTGACAAAGGGCACCCTTGTCTCGTACCACGTTGAAGCTCAAAGAAAGAGGTTAGGTTGTTATTTAGCCGGTGAGGATGAGTATAGCATTTTTATCCATTATATAAATTTAGGGCTGAAACCAAATTTACCAAAAGTGTAGAAAAGAACATCCCAATTCACTCGATCAAATGCTTTTTCAATGGGTTCGACCCATTGTTGCACGGGCGGCACCGTGAAACACAGACACGAGGCGAGATCTTAGGGTATAAGGGTAATTTATTTGGAATAAATAGGGGAAGGAAAGGGTAAAAGGAAGGAGGACGGAGAGAAAGGGAAGGAATGATGTGTGCACGTGCGTTGGTCCGAGGCAGTGCCCAGCTGGCATGCGGGCACGCGGCTGGTGGCGGTGGGCGGAGTGGCAGAACGGAGCACGCGAGGCAGCGCTCCTGCACACTCCCTGGTTCTTCCCCGCTGTCGATGACCGGCCTGACCCCTCCCAGCTCTCTTTGGGCGCGGCCTCAGGCGGGAGTCTCGCTCGGACGTCCTTCGGCTGGGCAGCTTTCCCGGCTGAGATCGGTGGCCTTAACGCTGTCCTCTTTGGCGGCGAGGACGCGAAGGCGGGCTCGACGCGGGAGCGAAGGATGCCGCGGGAGCTCGCGCAGTTCTTTCCCGCGCTGTTCTCAGCGCGACGATCAAAGGGTGGAAATCCAATGTCCTTTTTTCAAGTCTCTGGGGCACGTTCCATTTCCATTAGCTGACAACAACAACAACAACAAAAAAAACCTAAACTTGTCATTAAGTCACTAAGTTATGATAACATATTGCTGACCAGTCATTGAAATAAACTAGAAATTAAAAAGAGGATTTTAACATATTAAACGTTATTGTTCAGTGAGAGCCCGACAAAACACGACTTACTCCATAATAGGCTCTATAGCGCCCCCAGCATTGGGAAGAGCATTTTTGGGAAGAGTTTGGGGATGACCCCTTCCGGTAGTGGTGAAATTGACCCTTTATAAAAGTAATAATAACTTTTTTTTTTTTTTTTTTGGATTTTCCCCCGATTTTCTCCCTAATTTAGTCGTGTCCAATTCCTCCCCGTCACTAGGGGGCTCCCACATTAAGGCTACTACTACCACTCAGCCGGGAGGGCCGAAGACTATCACGTGTTTCCTCCAAACCACGTGACGCCAGCCGACCGCATCTTTTCGAACTGCTCGCTCGCGCACCGTTGGGGGCGGCGTAACACACTCGGAGGACAGCGCTATCCGCTCCCTCCGCTGCGCGAGCTCACAGACGCCCCTGACTGGCTGTAGAGCCAATGATTAATGTCGGAGCACTATGTACCTCTCATCCCTCCCCTCTGAGAGAGCTCGGCCAATCAGCTCTCTCTAGACCTCCGGCTGCGAGAGGTTACAGCACCACCCGGGATTCGAACTAGCGATCTCCGGATGATAGGGCGAGCGCTTTACCCACTGCGCCACTCGGAGGCCTAGTAATAATAACTTTTGTTCTACCTCACATATCCCAAAAGTCAAATACACAGTTTGAAGTCTGAAGCCTCCCCGTTCACACACACCAGAAATATGTATAAGCACATAAATTTGTATATATGTATAAGCACATATATTTTTTCAATCATCATTGAGCTACTGTATGCTGAGTTACCAGCACGAGCCTGTGTTTTAAGGGTTAAAAGGTTTTCTCTTAATGTATAGGTTTAAAGTTTAAGCTAGTGCATTTTACAGAAATTAACAGCAAACATGTGGTTATTTATGTGGTAATTAGTAAAAATAAGCTAATTTAAAAGCCCTGATTCAGAGTTAAATTATGTTACATATATTTAATTACATATACTGTATAGTCATAAACATAGACATTGTCTGTGAATTACTTTCCAAAGCCTTGGCGTAATGTGTGTTCATTCGTATAATGTACAAATATAGTTATTGTAAGTGCTAATTTTGTACCTTCTTCTCCTGCCTGTTACAGAAGTTGAAGGTGCTGTTTGCTGTGGGGATGGAGGGAGAAGTGAGTGAGCCACTGGACGTCAACGTTTTGACATGTGATACGATAGAACAAGTGAAGGACAAAATCCTCCAAACCTTTCAGCACAAGTTTGGCTTCCGATACACTCAACAACTCAGAGACATCGGCATTGGTCAGTATGTATATCTACCAGTAATTCTGACCTTTGTTTTTAAGAAAGAATACACATACAATGTCATGCTTTCATTCATGCATTCAAGGGTATTTATACCCTTGAACTTTTTCGTGTTTTCTAGTGTTACAATATGGGATTAATGTTATCTTTTGCCCATATCTCAACAAGGATAAGGTTGTAGTTTTTTTTTAAAATGTGACTACCTTTAAAAGTAAAGCCTGGAAAAAATCATACAATGATTCCATTCAAAAGCCACATCACCCACATCATAAAACTCTCATAACTGGTTGCACCGGAATTCAGGGGTTTACCAGCCACATTAAGAGCAGTGCAAATGAGTAAATACTTATGCATTTAAGAGAAAGTTTGTTCAATAATTAAAAAAAAAAAACTGCTTGACCAAATTGTGAAACTTAACAGAATGCCTTTGGTAGTAGAATCTTATGCTGAAAGGTGAAATTGCTGCATTTGTTCACTGATTTCCACATTTCCACATTCCAACCTATTACACTTTCATATATCCTTCCTTGTATTAGTAAAAGGGAAGCTGTTATAGTTTTGCTTTACTTTAGTCTTTATTTAAAACAGATACAGTGGTGTGAAAAAGTGTTTGCCCCCTTATGTTTGTCACATTTTAATGGTTCAGATCATCAAACAAATTTAAATATTAGTCAAAGATAACACATGTACTGCAAACACAGCATGCAGTTTTTAAATAAAGGTTTTTATTATCAAGGGAAAACAAAATTCAAAAGCTTCTTCCTTCTTTTGCTCTCATGTTGACTATCGGTAAGTTAATTTTTGCAGGATGTCTTACTGCTGATCCTTCTGCTCAGGAACAGACTAGATCAATATAATATATATTTTTCAATATTCCTATAGTATTATTATAAAATTATATTTAAGGATTATTAACTGAGACTAACTTTACATGAAAGTGGCTTTCTGTGCATTCTTTTGGACTACATAGCTCTGTGTGAAAAAGTGTTTACCCCCCTCCTGTTAAAACATAACTATGGTTTATTTTAGTTTAGTTTAATTTCTCTAGTCAAACCCAGGCCTGATTACTGCCACACCTGTTCTCAGTTAAGAAATCATTTAAATAGGACCTGCCTGACAAAGTAAAGTAGACCAAAAGGTCAGCAAAGATCAGACATCATGCCAGGGTCCAAAGAAATTCCAAAACAAATGAGAAAGAAAATAATTGAGATCTGTCAGTCTGGAAAAGGTTATAAAGCCATTTCTAAAAGCTTTAGGACTGCAGCGAACCACAATGAGAGCCATTATGTACAAATGGCAAAAACATGGAACAGTGGAGAACCTTCCCAGGAGTGGCCGGCTGACCGGAATTACCCCAAGGGCGCAGCGACAACTCATCCAAGAGGTCAACAACATCCAAAGAACTGCTGGCCTCACTTGCCTCAGTTAAGGTTAGTGTTCATGAGTCCACCATAAGAAAGAGACTGGGCAAAACCGGTTTGCATGGCAGAGTTCCAAGATGAAAATCACTGCTGAGCAAAAAGAACATAAAGGCAATTCTCAGTTTTGCCAGATAACATATTGATGATTCCCAAGACTTTTGAGAAAATACTCTGTGGACTGACAAGACAAAAGTTTTTGGAAGGTGTGGCATAAAAGTAACACCGCATTTTAGAAAAAAATCATACAGTACCAACAGTAAAATATGGTGTTGGTAGTATGATGGTCTAGGGCTGTTTTGCTGCTTCAGGACCTGGATGACTTGCTGTGATAAATGGAACCATGAATTCTGCTGTGTACCAAAATATCCTGAAGGAGCACGTCTGGCCATCTCTTCGTGACCTCAAGCTGAAGCGAACTTGGGTTCTGCAGCAGGACATTAATCCAAATCACATCAGCAAGTCCACTTCTGAATGGCTGAAGAAAACCAAAATGAAGACTCTGGACCTGAATTTAAGATGCTGTTGCATGGCCTTAAAAAGGCGGTTCATGCTCGAAAACACTCCAACGTGCCTGAATTACAACAATTCTGAAAAGATGAGTGGGTCAAAATTCTTCCACAGCGCTGTAACAGACTCATTGCAAGTTATCGATAATGCTTGATTGCAGTTGTTGCTGCTAAGGGTGTCTCAAATAGTTATTAGGTTTAGGGGGCAAACACTTTTTCGCACAGGGCTATGTAGTTTTGGATTTAGTTTTCCCTTAATAATATAAACCTTCATTTAAAACGTGCATGATGTGTTTACTTGTGCTATTTTTTACTAATATATTAATTTGTTTGATGATCTCAAACATTAACGTGTGACAAACATGCAAAAAAAAAAAAAAGAAATCAGTAAGGGGGCAAACACTTTTTCACACAACTGTATATGCATTAATAAAAAAGTACATCCAAAAGTTGCAATCTAGATTAGTGTTTTTGTACATGAATTGTACTGAACTTGTAATTTATGAGGGGCATCAAACCAGCACTTGTGATTATAATTTAATGAATGAAGGTGTGAAACTGACATTTACATGAATGACGATGGGCGAATGAAATTGACGGATAGCTTGTCACCAACTTGCAGAAGACACATCTGTTTGTGGGAAGTGAACACACAATCATTCACCAAAACCACCTGCACATTACAAGAACTCAACTGGAAGTTTTTGCCACATCCCCCGTACAGTCTTGACCTCACTCTACAACACTTTTTCACATGTGTTGTTAAAGTAAAGCAACCACTTTGACCATGTTTCAGGCGTGCTGAGAAAACTGTCTACCTTGATGGTGTCTAAGCACTAGTGAAACGCTTAGAATATGGATTATGTAGAGAAATAAAAGTAGATTTTACTCTCATAACTGTTTGCTGCTATTTACACAATCAAATGTTTGACACAAATACCCATCAGAGTAATGTCTAAGCAAGTATCGTGTGGGTGAGAGTCAAGGTGGGGTTGATGTTTGCCTACACAGTATGTTTTTATTAGTGTTACAGAAAATATAGCAGTCACTTAAGGTTAATTTACTTACATAGTTCTCTGTTTTTGTTCTTATCGACTGGAAGAATATATAAAGGAAGGAAGTTATATTCCACTGGAGGAAGTAGATGGAAGCTCTGAGGTGCAGGGGGAGGTGACTATGCTGAACACACTGAAGCATTATGATGTAAGTATTAAATACACTGCTTAGCATAAGTTTATAATATAGACAGCGCTGAGGGAAAACGACACAAATAGATTCAAATAGCCCATAAAGTATTGAATAAAATATTTTGGAACGGAATATAGAGAAAAAATGGAAAAAAGACCATTAGTGATTTAAACATGAAGTTCCTGATGCATTTTTTTAATGCATCATCTTGTTTTATTTCACAGATCCCAGATGGAGCTTCCATTAAAGTAATCACCAAAAAGGTGCATGCCCCACTTAGTCCACAGACAAGTTTGAAAGGTGAGTGTAAGCTTTCCCACAGGCCAGGCTTGGTATATAAATTCCAAAAAAATAGTATAAAAAAAAATTAGTATAAAAATTCACATTGAGAATAACAACTTAACATATACTTTTGCTTTTAGAACACCATTTACTTTCATTTTGAACAAAGGCTCAGTTCTTGTTCTTGTGTGAAGTTGAGTTGTATGCGTTTGGAGACTTTGATTCTACTTCTAAATCAATACTTCTAAATGTCCTACATTTTTTCTGAATTCTTTTGCAAGGCACTGCTTTAAATACAGTGATATTATGAATCACCATGCTTAATGGTTTATACAGAATGCTTTTTTTTTTTTTTTAACATTTTTGAGATGGTTTGAAACATAATGCCTCTTGAATCACCTGTTCCTTTTTTCTAAAGGGAAGAAGCTTCTTCCTTCTTTTGCTCTCATGTTGACTATGGGCCTTTCTATGCTGACTGATAAACATGTGATGCATAATGTGCCTAAATAACCTTTAAAAGCAGACTGTCATACTATGAAAAGGCAATTTATTTCAGACAAACATTCAACAATTATTATTCTGAGAATCCTTTGGAAGCTAAGTTAATTTTTGCAGGATGTCTTACTGCTGATCCTTCTGGTCAGGAACAGACTAGATCAATATAGTATATATTTTTTAAATATTCCTATTATTATAAAATTATATTTAAGGATTATTGACTGAGACTAACTTTACATGAAAGTGGCTTTCTGTGTATTCTTTTGGACTTAACATTTGCTTGTGTATTACACTAACCATGTTTAATCATGTGAGGCAAATGTTTTAGAGGAAATGTATTCTGAAACACACACAGAAACACACACAAAATCTTTCTAAAGAACAAACACATATACTATTCAAAATAATAAAAAAATATTTAATATAATATAATTTTAATAATAAAAATTATAATTATATATTTCTAAAAATTTCAGTTTTGTTCTAAATAACATAGGACCACAATGGAAAAAAAAGAGGAAATTCCAACTAAGTGCATTTATTCAGTGGGGAAAAAAAAATCCCACATTAAGAAATAATTCTTTTACATCAAATCATGGGTGCCACAACTATTAGCACCCCTGATTTTTTAAAATACTTTGTACAACCCCCTTTTGCCAACAAAACATCACCTAATCTTCTCCTATAATGTTTCACAAGATTAGAGAACACAGAAAGAAGGATCTTCGAACATTTCTCTTTGCACAATGTCTCTAAACCATCCAGTGACCTGACTCCTCTCCTCTGCACGCTCCTCTTCAGCTCACTCCACAGGTTTTCAATGGGGTTGAGGTCTGGGGACTGAGATGGCCATGGGAGGAGCTTGATTCTGTGTGTGGTGAACCATTTATGTGTAGATTTGGCCAGATGTTTTGGGTCATTATCTTGCTGAAAGACCCAGTGATGACCCATCTTCAGCTTTCTGGCAGAGGCCATCAGGTTTTGCTTTAAAATGTCCTGGTATTTCAAAGCATTCATGATGCCATGAACCCTAACAAGGTTCCCAGGGCCTCTGGAAGAGAAACAGCCCCACAGCATCACCGATCTTCCCCCATACTACACAGTGGGCATGAGGTGCTTTTCTGCATACTCATACGCCATACCCACTTAGAGTGTTTATTGCCAAGAAGCTCTATCTTGGTCTCATCTGACCAAAGAACACGGTCCCAGTTGAAGCTAATTATGCTAAGTATCGCTTAGCAAACTCCAAACGTTTGCGTTTATTTTTGTGACTGAGAAAAGGTTTTTTCCTTACATGCCTCCCAAAGAGCTTGTTGGCATGTAGATAGCGTCTGATGATTGTTTTGGAGATTTTGTGACCCCAAGATGCTATCATTTGTTGCAGTTCTTTAACAGTGAGCTTTGGAGAATTTTTTATTTCTCTTACCATCCTCCTCACTGTGCGTGGAGGCAAAATAAACTTGTGTCCTCGACCAGGCTTGTTTACTACTGTTCCAGTTTTTTAAACTTCTTAATGATTCCTCTCACAGTAGATATGAACAGGTGCAGGCGGGTGGCCATTTTCTTGTACCCATTGCCTGACTTGTGAAGGTCGACACATATCTGCCTTACTTGAATGGTGTGTTCCTTTGTCTTTCCCATGTTGAAGAGTGGATAAGAGAAATGGCCTCTGTTTCACGTCATATTTATACCCCAGGGAAGCAGGAAGTGATAAATTACTAATTAAATGTTCCTAGATAATCTGATCAACTTTGTAAACTACTGTAGAAGTAAAATTCACTTTATATTCACGTTATATTTTTCTACAATTTTCAGTGTGACAATATTCAATTATTGCTTCTGCAATAAAAACTTATTTTATTTTAAGGCTTTTAACACATCTTAACCAGGGGTGCCAATAATTATGGAGGGCACTGTATGAAAAATACTGTATGAAAAAATAGTTTACTGTTTGTATGTTTCTGTAAAATTCCTTTCTGAACAATCCATTGTTAAAAGTGCTGAACAAATAAATTTGAAACTAATTGTTTTTTGGAAGTAAGTATTATTTATTGTGAGTATTTAAGACCGTCTTATTGTTACAGATGATCAGAACTTTACTACAAAATACTTCCACTTGGTGAGTCATAACACTGAACAACTGTGTATGTCTGTGTGCGTGTGTGTACGTGCATGTAAAGTGTTTTTCATCACACAAAGTTACTGTATGATAAAAAGTTAAGAGATGAGATTTGTTAATCTAATTTGTTAGATTAATGAGATTTGTAGCAGGCTTAGCAGTAGCTTATTTACATAGACAGTGAAATGCAGAGTAAAAAAAAAGAGTGAAATAAGTGAGATGGAGCTATGATAAAGCATTATGTGAGGGTTATTTAAGCTGTGGCATTAACAGACTGACTTCGGGGAGCTCTGTGACCTTTGCTAACTTGATAAAAACTTTAAACTGCATTTGGAGTAAAAAGAATAACTTTGCTGCAAGTCATTTGTAACAAGCAGGGTACAAAGTAATAATACATTATTATAAATTAACTATTAACACACAAACCGTTTTTATTTACTGACCATGTACAGTAACATTTGGCTTCAATTTGACCTTTCGTATGGAGCTTGGGTGAACATGTAAAAGTAGCATTAGATAGTTTAGCTCCAAAAAATTGGGGGGAATTTTTAAATTAATATTAGTTTAATCAATGTTTCTGTTGTCTGCAGATTGACCCGGACATTGACTCAGACCAGAGCGAACACCCTGAGAGGAAGAAACTGAAGCTCAAAGAGATTTATCTCACCAAATTACTTTCTACTAAGGTGGGATTATAGAAAAATTGTTAGAATGGAAATTTAATTAAAAAATCACAGCTAAAACTTTAATTTGGTTCAATATGATTATCTTATTTAAAATTGAAATGTTGACAAAGAATGGCTACAGTGGCTATGTGATGCTACTGTATATCTATCAACGCACTCTATCTTTTCGTAAAGAAAATGAAAATGAATTTATTGGTTGCATGCGTGAGGTCATGGTCATGAGTGATGAGTTTTAACAGCTGTGCTGATCCTGAACAAAGGCAGTAGAATGACTCTATGTAGATAAACATTAAAGTGACTCTTGTTCATAGGAAGGAATTTAAATATTATATTTTGTCATATTTTCCATAACTTAATCCATAACTTGTTGAAGGTTGGGTTGGGGGCAAATAAAACTTGCCTTAAACTATTGTTAGAACTATTATAGGTGTACAGTCGTGCCCAAACGTTTTGAGAATTACATAAATATTGGAAATTGGAAAAGTTGCTGCTTAGGTTTTTATAATAGCAATTTGCATATACTCCAGAATGTTATGATCAGTGATGAATTGCATAGTCCTTCTTTGCCATGAAAATTAACTTAATCCTGAAAAAAAACTTTCCACTGTATTTCATTGCTGTCATTAAAGGACCTGCTGAGATCATTTCAGTAATCGTCTTGTTAACTCAGGTGAGAATGTTGACGAGCACAAGGCTGGAGATCATTATGTCAGGCTGATTGGGTTAGAATGGCAGACTTGACATGTTAAAAGGAGGGTGATGCTTGAAATCATTGTTCTTTCATTGTTAACCATGGTGACCTGCAAAGAAACGCGTGCAGCCATCATTGCGTTGCATAAAAATGGCTTCACAGGCAAGGATATTGTGGCTACTAAGATTGCACCTAAATCATCAAGAACTTCAAGGAAAGAGGTTCAATTCTTGTTAAGAAGGCTTCAGGGCGTCCAAGAAAGTCCAGCAAGAGCCAGGATCGTCTCCTAAAGAGGATTCAGCTGCGGGATCGGAGTGCCACCAGTGCAGAGCTTGCTCAGGAATGGCATCAGGCTACAGTGAGGCGAAGACTTTTGGAAGATGGCCTGGTGTCAAGAAGGGCAGCAAAGAAGCCACTTCTCTCCAAAAAAAACATCAGATTGATCTTCTGCAAAAAGTATGGCGAATGGACTGCTGAGAACTGGGGAAAAGTCATATTCTTGGATGAAGCCTCTTTCCGATTGTTTGGGGCATCTGGAAAAAGGCTTGTCCGGAGAAGAAAAGGTGAGCGCTACCATCAGTCCTGTGTCATGCCAAAAGTAAAGCATCCTGAGACCATTCATGTGTGGGGTTGCTTCTCATCCAAGGTAGTGGGCTCACTCACAATTTTGCCCCAAAACACAGCCATGAATAAAGAATGTTACCAAAACACCCTCCAACAGCAATTTCTACCAACAATCCAACAACAGTTTGGTGAAGAACAATGCGTTTTCCAGCACGATGGAGCATCATGCCATAAGACAAAAGTGATAACTAAGTGGCTTGGGGACCAAAACGTTGAAATTTCGGGTCCATGGCCTGGAAACTCCCCAGATCTTAATCCCATTGAGAACTTGTGGTCAATCCTCAAGAGGCGGGTGGACAAACAAATACCCACTAATTCTGACAAACTCCAAGAAGTGATTATGAAAGAATGGGTTGCTATCAGTCAGGATTTGGCCCAGAAGTTGATTGAGAGCAGTCCAGTCGAATTGCAGAGGTCCTGAAAAAGAAGGGCCAACACTGCAAATGCTGACTCTTTGCATAAATGTCATAAAAGCCTTTGAAACGTATGAAGTGCTTGTAATTATATTTCAGTACATCACAGAAACAACTGAAACAAAGATCTAAAAGCAGTTTAGCAGCAAACTTTGTGAAAACTAATATTTGTGTCATTCTCAAAACTTTTGGCCACAACTGTAGAAAAACCTTGCCAACTACAAGACATTTCTGACTCCATAACAATAAAAATATTTTTTACTCCTCTGTGTTTCTTCCACCGACTCACACTGTATAACACAAATTAGAGTCTAAATTTTAAACAAAATATTGTGTATTTACAATAATTATTTATTTTATATAATTACATATATTTCTATTCATGTAAAAAGTACTTTTGCTTTGTGCTTTGATATTCAGACATGATTAGCCAGTAATAATTTAATACTCTTATCAGGTGGCAGTACATTCCTTTGTTGAGTCACTCTTTCGGAGTATCTGGGGAATGCCTAATAACAAAGCTCCATCAGCAGTCAAATACTTCTTTGATTTCCTTGATTCACAAGCTGAGAAGAAAAAGATCATGGATCCAGATGTTCTTCACATCTGGAAAACAAACAGGTACTGGTTTTGAACATATATCGAAATATTATGTTACAAGTTAAATGTACATCAATTGTTGGATTTGTAAAAAAAATATTTCTTTTTTGCATATGCATGTTATGTTACTATATTGACTTATGTACAGTATCTGTGAGGTCTCCTTATAGCTCAGAGATCAGTCATCCTTCTTGTGCACTATCAGGTTGAGGATTATGTCTATAGCTGCTTATTTCCAATTGCCAGTGAGCTATCTACTAATTCACTTCAATTAAGTATGCCAACCTTGGCAGGCTCTATGCAACTAGTGATAGTAACTCACAGGTCACATTCGAACAGACATTTCAATGGGCAGATGCGGGTAACTCTGTAAGGGAATTGATTGACCTTTGGGAGCAGAACTCTTGAAAGTTGTACATCTAGGCCAGCTAATGAGGTAACTCTCTCTCAGGTTGGTCACCAGGTGTGACTGGTGCAATCTGTACAAATATACAAATGCAGCACTTTCCCCCTACCGCATGGTTTTGCCTGTACCATCCACTGCTACTCTTTACAATTTTTTTTTTTAAAAGAAAGAAAATGACCAAACGTTTCCAACAATCAGTGTTTGGGTGAGATGGAGACTAACCACTGCCTCCATTTTATGTGTTTGCCTTGAATTTAACGTTGACATTCCCCATTTTAAACCAGGCTTTGGTGGATTGAGATCTAATTACAACCCAAGTACACTTATTTGTTGTATGTACCCTCTGTCACACCAACCATGATATGGTACATTTCACCTTGGTTGGGACCAGTCTGAGAAGTAGTAACTAGCTCCTCTACCTCCATCCTGTTGGGAATGAACTACTTCTCTATCTCCAGTTCACATAGCTGTACAAGAAAAATGTCTAAATAGAAGATCTGCTAATACTTGAACAGTACCATGTATACACTTAGGTTAAAATTATTATTTGAATTATGCTCCCTAAATTGGTTTAGCTCTGTGCACTGAGGTGCCACTCAAATAGCCACCTCAGGATGAAACTGGATTGACCTTGTATCCATGTTTCAATGTGAATCCACACATTGTTTTCTCCTGAATTTTGGCAATTGTATCTGGCAGTCTATGAAGACCACCTCCTCCTTGTGGAACTCAAAGACGTTTACAAAGTCTGTGTTGATGCCACCCTGAATCTTCATCAGTTATTTTTAATGTTATGAACCACATTGAATAAATAACCAGGACAAAATAAAATGCTAGTTACAATTACTACAGGTTAACAAACCATGCATCACCATTAGGACTCCTTGTGATTTAGCACCTACAGTAGTATTAAGAGTATATTTCTATGGAAAATGGTTGTTTAATAACTATTTAATAATAATAATAAACAGAATCTTTGGACAATACATTATTAATAACTAATATTTGTTGGATTGTTTAGAAAGGGTTGGTCAGGTTTTTATACTTCATAACTTCTGGCTAACTGTATGGTGGTGTGTTGCATGAATTTATATTATCCACTCTCATGGCATGCAAGAAGTAAAAAGTAAGAATGAAGTCTACTAGTGTTATGTTCTGTGAATTTTCTTAGGCTGGGCCACAGTGAACTGTGGACTAAAATAGGACCTGAAGTCAGTGCTATATTTGTTTACAAGCTTCAGCTAAACCTGGTTATTAAAAAACTAAAGACAATATCAGTCTGCATGTTGATGTTGATGTACTGTAACCACAGTGCTCTCTTCCCTCACAGCCTGCCCCTGCGCTTCTGGGTGAACATTTTGAAGAACCCCAACTTTGTGTTCAGTGACCTTGAGAAGACACCTCATATGGATGCCTGCCTGTCTGTCATAGCACAAGCCTTTATGGACTCCTTCTCCCTTACAGATCATCAGTTGGGCAAGGTAAACACATACACAAACTACAAATATTTTGCAGTATTTTAGTAATATATACATACATACATAAATATACAGTAGTAGGCTCAATTAAAACATGCCAAAGACTATAGTGCAACATATAAGAAAATGTAACTAAACACAAATACTTTAGCTATTTGGAAGGAACAGATAGTCTGTTCTAAAGAAATATAGATACAACTATTTGTTTAACTTTTAAGAACCAGCAGCCTGAAATGAAGACGTACACAGTTTTTGTTTCATACAGATGTATTTACAATTTTAACATCCAAGTAAAATATATCATTCCAACATGTCACAAAAAAATTAAAAACAGAAACAGAATGGAATAGGATCTCCCCTCCTAAAAATAATTTTTAAACTCAATCATATGAAGCTAATCACCTTCCCAATGGCACATAAAGCAATTTGACTTTCAAAAGTAGTGAGCTGTGGTCATTTTGATTAGCTCAGCATGAAAAGCTGGAGCATTTCAGTCCCTGATAGTTCAACTGAAGCAAACAATCAACTACTTGTAGCAAAGCACTGTCAAAAAAATTCTGGGATAAAGTTGTGGGAAGCACAAGACAGGAGATGGATACAAATAAATCTGATAGTGCACTATCCAAATAACACCAATCTTACAGGAAAACATGGAAGTTGTAATATCCGGTTATAGGGGTGTTTCTCTGCAGCAAGGACTGGAGCACTTGTCAGGATAGAAAATAAAGAAAATCTGCTGTCCCCTGCCAGAAGTTGTCAATGAGAAGATGGTTTACTTTCCAACATGACCGTGACCCAAAGCACACAGCAAAACTGACCACACATTGGTTGAGAAGGAGAAAACGGTGAATGTCCTTGCATGGCCTAGTCAGAGCCCAGACTTAATTCCCATTCAAAATCTGTGGAATGACTGTGGAATGGTGACTCAAACAATCACCATTACATTTAATTCACCTTGAGCAGTTCTGCAAAGTGTCATGTGCCATTGAGAAGGTGATTAGTTTCACCTGATTGAGTTTACAAAAGATTTTTAGAAAGGGGAGTGATCCTTTTCCAAATCAGTGATTTTGTATAATTATAATAATAATTATTATTATTGTTTTCTGTTTTTCTTACATGTGCTTCATTTGGATGTTAGAAGTTGCACTGAGTAAATAGAGCTGGATAAAACAAAAAACTGTGTCCATCTTAATTTTAGGCTACAAAATAACAAAATGTGATTAGTTTAAGTGATGCTTTCCCATAGCCATTGTATGTACTTTTGAGAAAGGCATGGCTTTGTTCTATTTGTTATTAAGAGGCAAAATGCACATTTGTAGCATTTCAGAGAAACAAACTACAGTACTTGAAAACCAGCGGCTTGCAAAGCCAAAAAAAAAAAAACATTGGGCCATACCCACTTTATTTTTTATGGACAGAACTCACTCTGTCTTTTGTCTAGTGAAATGTGTTTGACAAAATGTTTTTGAAAAGCAAGCAGGTTCTGTAGGACCTGATCCTGCATCACTATGCAGCTTTTCCTCCACTAAATATGTAAGGTAGATATATAGAGTATACTGTGTATGGTTGTCACAAACACTTCCTCTTTCATGACCTGGAAAACTCGGTTCGCTTCCTTAGAGGATACATAGATATGTCTCCTTCTTTTCTATACACTTTGTGTTGCAATTTATATCTGTTAATGACATTTTTGCAATATTTTTTCATTAACCCCTAGAAACCACCCATATCCTTCCTCATCCCCGTAGAGTTTCCTCTTACATGTTTGTCTAGCACCCTCTTGCAGTAATTTTGCTTTATGCTGCTGTACACACTATACAAAACAGCAGTTGACAAGATGGAGAGCTCATAAGATAGTGTAAAGGTATTAAGGATTAATGCAAATTCCATGTAAAACCACTGTATTTGACTGTAGAAACCTGTATGATATAAATGAACCTTTTAGCATGATAATATCCTTCTTCTGTACATTTTTGCCAACACAGCATGCACCAACCAATAAGCTTCTATATGCAAAAGACATTCCTCAATATAAACAAGAAGTGAAGACATACTACAAGCTGGTGAGGGCTCAGCTGTCTGCTAGCAGTCAGGACTTTAAAGTGTTTCTGCAAGAAGAGTCAAAGGTCTGCAACACACATGCAAAAAGCTCATTGGTAAAATGTTGTTTTTTTGCTAACATGTACTATTACATGTTTCATGTGCTCCAGAAACATGAGAATGAGTTCAATGAACCTGCAGCACTGCGAGAGCTATACAAGTACATGAAGCGCTATTTCAGCGAGGTATATAACACATTAATTTTCGTTGACTGATTTATTTTTTATTAATTCCTTTAATCCATAGTTATACTTTATTCAGTTTTATCAAGTGTTCTTCTTCTTTTGACTTATTGGATATATGTGCTATGGCACCTATAGGCAGGAAGCCTTATGAAACCTACTCTTTATTTCCGGCAGTGCACTCTCATCTTTCAACTCTCAGTTGTGTTAACCACACATCACACACACAAATAAAAACACCCACACAAATACAAACGCAGACAAGACACGCACACAGTTCTATCTGTTTTAAATATATGAAATGTTTAGGTATTCAGGGGTTAGTGTTTGTCCTGGAGTTAATTTAACAAACCCCAAACTGAAAGAAAATCTAATGCATTTGGCTGTTGTTTTCAACTGTCAGTAAGAGTTTTTGAGAAAAATTAGAAATATTTTTTTCTATTGATCTATTAAAAATAGATTTTTTAAATCTTCTTTAAAAATTTTTTTTTTAAATCTATTTTTCTATCTTCTGTGCTGGAGTGTGAGCACTCAGAGATAAGTCTCTGAATATACTTATGTTTTTATATAGTATTTATATAGTACAGTTGAAACCAGATAACACTTCAGAAAAATAAATAAATAATTTACAGTTAAAGTAAACTGTTTTAGATCCATAAATATTAACATATTTTTTGCATTTGTTAAATGTCAGAATTGAGTGAGGGAGAATTTTTATGTTTTTTTTAATCACTTTCATCAAAGTCAGAAGAATACATAGACTAAGTTTATTGTTTCATGTTTCTTTAAACAAAAAGAAAACTCCAGATGATTCCATTCTGAGCTTAAGAAGCTTCGGATAGGTTAATTGATTTAATTTGAGTTATGAAGGCACCCCTCAAACATAGAGCCTCTTTCTTTGACATCATGGGAAAATCAAGAGAAATCAACCAAGACACCAGGAAAAGAATTGTAGACCTCCACAAGAGTGCTCATCCTTAGGTGCAATTCCAGATGCCTGAAGGTCCCACGTTCATCCATTCAGACAATAATACACAATAAAAAATATGGGAATGCAAATTTTGGTGCGAAATGTGTGAATAACCCCAGGACAGCAGCAAAAGACCTTGTGGAGATGCCGGCTGTAACTGGTAAGACAGGTAATTATCCATAGTAAAACGAGTCATGTACCACCATGACATGAAAGTTACTCTGGGAGGAGAAAGCCATTACTTCAAAACCACCATGAAAGAACTACAGAACTACAGCACTGATTTCAGGACTACACTTTGGCCCCAACTGAACATGGGGGAAAAAATCTTAATTTTGGAGACATGTTCTGTGGTCTGACGAAACAAAAAATTAACTGTTCGGCCATAATGAATAACCCCAGGACAGTAGTAATTTTGGAGGAAAAAGGGGCGAATGGGCGAAGCCTCAGGCACCATCCCAACTGTGAAGTATGGGGGTGGTAGTATAATGTTGTGGGGCTGCTTTGCTGCAGAAGGGACTAGTACACTTCCGAAAATAGATGGCATCAATTATGTGGATACACAACATTGGAAGACATCAGCCAGGAAATGAAAGCTTGGGCACAAATTGGTCTTCCAAATGGACAATGACCCAAAGCATACCTCAAGCCCATAGAAAATTTGTTGGCGGCACAGAAAAGGCGATGTGAGCAACCAGTTATAGGTTGTAGCAAATTTCCAGCATTCCAGCAA
This sequence comes from Clarias magur, assembly GCA_013621035.1. Taxonomy (NCBI): domain Eukaryota; kingdom Metazoa; phylum Chordata; class Actinopteri; order Siluriformes; family Clariidae; genus Clarias; species Clarias magur. Next base: position 1,781,311 of record QNUK01000108.1, on the reverse strand, counting down.
TTTTCCATTGTAGAAAGCTTTTGGAAGGATACATGAAACGTTTGGCCCAAGTGAAACCGTTTCAGGGCAGTTCTACCATATAAATGTATGTAAATTTTTGACTGATGAAAGTAATTTTAAAAATCCATAATCTACCTTGCTCAATACGATGATAGGAATAAAATGACACAAAATGAAAGCAGGTAATTAAACTTAACTATGTAAAAGGTAAATAAAATCAGTTAGTGACAGTTAATAAAAACAGTAATAATGAATCATTTATCATGTATGAAAAGATAAAGGTAGTCAATATTTTATTGCCTACCTCTCTGTTACCTTAAGCCTTTCTTCAAACATACTGTTTCAACATGACACAAATCATTGTACCTATGGCAGAGTGTGTGATTTTCCATCTTTAACTAGATGCACTGCAATGTGGTACACTATTGCAAAGGTAGGAAAGAAGTTATTAAAGAAACAAATCAATCTGTTTAATGTGTAACAGATAAATATATATGGTCAATGACTGTGCTGCAGCATGTACTGATCTCCTTAATGGTTGTGGTTTTCTTTTTACAGATTGAACAACATTTAGAGCAAAAGAATGTCCCCTGTGGACTGAAAGAGGAAATGCATCATGTGAAGGAGCTTTTTGAAAGTGTAAAAAGGAGTGCATGGATCTGAGCCTATGTGCCTTTAATGCTCAGTATGCCTTAAATATATTCACTATCGCCTAAATCCTTGTCTGTTAAGCAGCATGTGAAGCACGAGCCTGGCAATCATTCCAAATACATGATGGGTTCAGTTCAGTTCACTTAAACTGTTGCAACGTTCTTTTCCCCTCTACTGTCGTCAAGAGCAGAAACACTAATGTGGAGACAGGAGCATGTCTTATTTACATGTATTTACACACTCCTCACTACAAAAGGATCAAGTGAATGTGATTAATATAAAGGATTTTCACATTAACATAATAATGCATCCCAGTTCTACTTTTAATTGTTATGATAAACCACTGTGGGTCCAAATAAGGACCTCATAGAAAAGGTTTCCAGCATTATATTTACACTCGTGTAAACATAAACTATCTTGCCATGCTGTACTATGATCTTAAATGAGCTAGTTAAAAAGCCTTAAGAAAAATTATTGTTTGTTTCATTGCTGTGCAGCGTAAGGCTACGTATTTCACACCTCTTTAATGCTTTGTTTTATTATATTTGTATTTTACATTTTAGAAAGAATTATGCCTGTGTGACTGCAGATTATGATCATGTATATCCTGCAGATGCAAAAGGTGCACACAGTGTTAATAAAGAGTTTTTTTTTTTTAAAGTTGTATGTTTGTCTTGCTTTTTTCCACACAATTTGTATGTTTTGTAGTCATTGCAGTTTTAGGAGTTCAGAGGAAAAAAAGTAATGATAAGAGAAAGCTGCCACATTGCTCTACACACTAATAATATTTGATATTATTAGTAATAATACAGCTTAACTAGCAACTAAAATTTAACTCACTAAATTTACAGAATTTAGTTTTTTTCTCTATCCATAATACAGGGTTCAAAGTTCCCAACTGTTGAGCTACTAATGCTATTATTATTATTATTAGTAGTAGTAATAGTAGTAGTAGTAGTAGTAGTCACATACATGTGCGTAACTGTAGAGACCTGCAGTTTACAAATCACCTTATAAACATAACTGAGCTTCCATTCCACTTTGACCATCCTGTAGACAGTCTACAGTCAAAGTATTATTGGTGAAGGTCCTATGAGAAACTTGTGGTGCTTCCTTTAAATGTTGCTTTTATTTGACCTTTATTATTGTTATTTATTTAGTAAAACTATATTATCTAATCATTAAAACAAACACATACAGTAACAAATCATGTTTTGAAATGTGTGAATCTGGATTATATAAAATGTATATATGTCACACTGTATATTGTCCATTATAGCTCTATAGTGGATGAGATAGATGTCTACAGATGGCTCTGTATGAGCTAAACCCTTCTTCTTCCTCCCTTTATGGTGGTGTCTACCTGCAAAGCATAAACAAGCGACACATAGGGATCACTTATGTTAGTATCTCTGTTACATACAACATGTATCATGTAAAGTGGGACAGTTCTTAATGCCTCATATAACATCATAAAATTTCAGTAAGCTTAGGTTGTCTTTCATACAAGTTAAAAATTAAAATGGAAAAAAAAAATGAAGATAAAAAGTTTAGCTTTTTTCCTAACCCTATTGACCAAATGTTGAATCTGTTTATAGGATATTGGTAAAGTTAGACAAAGTCAGTCAAAGTGGGACACTAAATGTTTTGTCTTTGGTCTCTAAAATACTTTTCTAACACACTTAACTGGAGGAAAATAAAGTATAACATTATAGCAAAAATACAAGGGACATTCGAGTCGAACTGGGACTAACAGAATACAGTCATAAGAGTAAAAACTACCTTTCCCCCGCTCTATATTAGGGTACTGAATTAAATTTTAAGAAGGTCAGATTAAACATGTGAACAGTTTGACATTTGATGGCCTTGTGTTTTCCTTTTATTTAGATGGAATAAAAGGGAAAAAACAACAATTAAATTAAACAATAAATTTTAATTTGCATGCTGCTGAGGTAAAATCTCGGACGTGTCCTCACCTTGTCCGGCTACAGATTTGTTTGTTCAAGTGACCCCTGTTTGGAGTTGGATTAAGAGTTACGGTTGGTTCTGTCCTGGGTTTAAAAAAAAGAAGAAGAAGAAGCTTTTTTTTCTGGATAGCATGCTCCTTAATTTGCTGTTCCACTTGGGACAGAGGAACATCAGGGGCGCAAAAATGGGGTATGCTGTATATGCAGTGCATGGGGGCGCCACACGAAAGGGTGGGGGCGCCATTGTAAAAAATAAATCTTTGAAAATTGTCTTTAATAAAGCTTTTAAAAATATTTGGAAAATTATATTTGTTAAGAGACTATTTTTGTTTAGGAATTTATACGAGTATATATATAATCAATTGAGCCCAACCCCAGTACAGACAAAGAAAAAATTAAAATGAAAAACATGAGGACAGCAATGTCAAAGTACATAAAAAGAGACTGGTTAGCTTGACCTATCATTTTGTATTACTGTAAGTCTTTAAGTTCATCAACATTTAACGTTATTGCCACTGCCAGCGAGGGTGGGCATAGTTACCATCCGTTAATATCACTTCATTATTCCTGAAAAAATAGGCTGTTGGTTTAAAAAATTAAAAAACTTATTGTTAAAAATGTTAACTGAGGTTCTCACCACCAAGCACAACCAAGTTATTGGGTTCTTGCCTTATCCTCTCAGTTCGTTATGTTCAGTCCAGGGGTGCAATAAATGCACAATTTTTTTCCCCCGGAAAGCCCTGCTGTATAAACAGAACGAGACTAGCGTATGGATCCCTCTACACCTTCATTCATACAGTATTCGAGACCCTATTGTAAGCTTTTTGTAAACAGGTTTCTCAACAGCTTGAAAAACCACAAAGTTTCTAAAAATTATGCAGTTTAAATTGATTAATGCATGAGCTTTTTTTTCTGTTTCTGTTGTAATAACAGTGCTAATGAAATTACATCACTGTTTAGCAAATACAATCATTTTAATGCTTTGTACATGAGTACATCCTGAAGATGTGGCTCTCCATCTTTCCCTGCACTTTCTGCAAGACTTTAATAACTTTGCCCCAATCTGTAATGTTATTCACAATATCCTTGGCCTCATACATAAAGTGTGTGTTTGCACAAATGTAACCTTAGATTGTGTGTACGCCAAAATCCACGGCAACGGTCACATTTTTAAAAATGGCCTTTGATGTGGAAAAGTGCTTTGCACCACATCAGGGTCTAAGCATACGTACTGTACGCACTGTTCCTTGTCAGAGAAAATCTAAGTTATTTTTGCAGCTTGCCATTCTAAGGATTTGGACATTGACTGATACCATTTTATATGTAAATGACATTAAATGGTGGGTACGCAACCCATGACCTTGCATACCCCTCAGCAAATGTGCAGTTGCGCCCCTGAGGAACATGTACCTCTAACAAAAATAAATTACATTAAAAAAAATCAGATACAGATCACAATCATCTTTCCTATGTATGAACTTTACAAACTCTTAATCAAGCATTAACTTTTTATACTGTACCCTTAATATATTTACCTCGAAGTTTTATGTAATTTCACGGCCCTGTATACTGGATAAGAGGTATAGACGATGAGGGAGTGAGAAAGATACAAAGCTTTAACCATTTATATCCCACATATACCCAAAGTTTTTCTAGTATACACCCTTCAATATTAAAACGCTCCACTGAAGTTGAGAAATATCGATGGAGTAGAAATAAGACGGGATGTTTACTCGTATTTGTTAGAGGCCTGTGTTGCCTACACCACAATGGCGGACGCGCTGACGTACTGTACCATCCAACGTCCAGCGCGGCACCTACTGACGTCACTTCCCGGTAAGCTCCGTGGAGGAGAAAGCGGAAGAAGCTCCGGTAAGCTAATGTCGATACGCAGCTAACAGCTTAACTTTTCAGGTATGTCTGATGTTTCTCTGTTATCGCTTTAAGGTTATTCAGAGAGTGTAAACAGTAACTGTCCTCTGTGTTTGCTTTGTTTATTAGCAGCCGGACTAGTTAACAGTTATGACAATAAAGGTCCGGTTTCAACAACAGTGAACATATTGATTTCTATTATATTTAAAGTTTGTTGCACTGGAAAATATAACAGTTGCCATAATTGTTTAATTTTAATTTGGTTGATAACAAGCAGCCTTCACCCAAGTATTTAAAATTGAATGTTGTTTCAACACTGTAGTTACATAATTGTTTTAATGCTCCTCTTTTCACCTCTACAGGTAAAACTACGTCACTGTTTTTAATTATGAAATGACTCGGTGTATATGAGTCGAGTGTTTTGTTCAACATGGAGAAATTTGCTATGAGCTTCAGTGGAGGTCTAAGCAAAAAAGAACTGCTTGAGACCATTGAAAGTCAAAAGAAGCAGCTCATCCAGTACCAGGCCCGCTTCAAAGATCTTGTTCAGGCCTACAAGAGTTTACTGAAGGAGAAGGAGGCACTGGAAGCAAGCCTAAAAGTCCTGACTGTGCAGTGCACAGGGCCCACTGAACCTGCAAAGGATTATGGTTCACTTCACAGTGAACACAGTCTCGACAATGCTGAATCAGGTATTGAAAGTGTGGTGACTAGCAGCAGCAGTCAGAGTGATCCAGCAGATGGGGATCAGGTTGGTAATGTTGAGGTTACCTCTGCGTTTCTGCAGTCAGACAAGAGAGAACTAGAGCATAGCATTATTTCTAGCGGTAGTACAACTGAGGAGCAAACTGCAGCTTCAACAAATGCAGAATTAGATCGCCGGGTGAACCAACTAAAGTCTCAGCTCTCTACTTTGACCACTTCCTTGGCCACAGTAACACAGGAAAAGTCTCGGATGGAAGCTTCTTTCCAAGCCGATAAGCGCAAAATGAAGCAAGAGTTGGAGGAGGCTCGGGAAAAGGTAGAGGAAGAGTGTAAGCAGCACCAGATTGAACTCCAGGCTTTACAGGAGCAGCTAGCAGAGAGCAGAGCACGTGTGATTATGCAGCAACACCAGCACGATCAAGAGCAGCATGATCATGGCCACGTGATTCGGGAACTCCAGAAACTTCTGCAGGAGGAGAGGAGCCTTAGGCAGGATGTTGAACTCAAACTAGAGGATGCTAGGAAAACCTTTGCAGAAACCATGCAGAACAAAGACAGAGAGTTAGAGTATGAAGAGCGGCTGAAGCAGGTTACTGAGGAATGTGAAACTTTGAGAACGAGTCTGCAGGTTCTGGAGGCTGAGAGGAGCAAACCTGAGCAGCGTGTGCTGGAACTACAGCAAGAGATCGCTGATCTCAAGGTGCACTTTAACCAGCAGCTTCAACAGGAGATTCGAAAGGTATGACTTTACTCACCTAGTTCTTCTTTAAATCTTTGAGGCTTATTAATAACACTTGCTCATATGTTATTGTTGAATTTCCAATTTGTGCAGGTCGCTCAGGCAGAATCCTGCTTACAGGAGCAGGCACAGCTGGAGGAGCAACGTGTGGCGAGTCTAGAGGAGCGGATTTCTGAGCTGTCAGGGTTGTTGGGTGCCTGTGAGAAGGCCAGGCAGAAGGACCAGCAAAGTGCTCATAGGCTACGTGAGCATATCCTTCAACTGGACACAGAGAACAAAGCCCTAGCCATCGCGGCCAGCACTACCAGGACCACCTCGTCAGACCTTGGCATTGATGAAATTAATCTGGACGTAAACACACTGAAGGATAAGTTGGAGAAGGTGAAAAAGCTGTTGCAACTGGTTGCACATAAATCTCCAGAACAAAGATTGGAAATTGAGAAAATAATGGAGGGAGCAGGAGGAGGACCGGAAGCAGACAAGGCCTCAGTGCACTACTATCAACAAGAGCTGCGGCAGCTAAAGGAGGAATTTGAACGCTACAAAACGCGAGCACAAGTGGTTCTAAAGAATAAGAATGGCAAAGACAGCGCACAGATCAAGGAGCTTGAGGAAGCTCGTGACCAGCTAGCCGAACTAAAAGAAAAGTACATCAACCTGCGTGTCCAGTCAGATGAAGTCATGGTGATGCGCAACGAGGAGATTAAGAAGCACCAACAAGCACTGACTGCCCTTCATCAGGCCCATAAGCTGGACCTGGAGAAGCTGGAGGCTCAGCACAGAGAGAACTTCCTGCACCTTGAGGAAGAACTGCACAAGCAGAGGGAGCGCACCATGGCGTTACTGGAAGAGAAGGACCTCGAGCTTGAACGGTTACGAGCCGAAAGCATTCAAGGACAGATTGTAAGTGATGTTGGAGTAGAAAGAGGAGTAAAAGGGGACGTAGATCTCGAAACTGGCAGATTTGTGCATGAAGAATTTGAGATGATCTCTCATACTTTGAAGCTGACTAGCCCCCAAAAAAACAATTTGCTGCTGTACGCTGAACAGCTGGCTCGAAATGAGGTAGAAATTTCTGTTTTGCGCAAACAGAAGCATCAACTGGAGGAAGGCTTGCATCAACTACAGGCAAAAGTGTTTGCTAATGAAGAGAGCCACAAGGAGGAGATTGATGAGTTGCGGGCACAGCTGGACAAAAGAATTCGTGACCAGAGCAGAGAAGGTGCAAATTTGGAATACCTCAAGAACATAATATATAGATTTCTCACACTACAGGACTCTAAAGGACGTCAGCAGACGCTCATGGCAATCCTGACCATCCTACACTTCAGTCCTCAAGAGAAGCAGTCTGTCATGAAGCAACAAGTGCAGAGTTGGTGGACACCCAGGAAAAGATGATGGCGTTTTGATTTCATGACAATTAATTTATTTTCTACGTACTAGTTTCTTATTTCTTTTTAAGTATATTATCAAGATATATGTGGAGAATTGCTGTTTATGTTCAGTAACTATGTTCGGGAAGAGGAGGAAATGTTTCAGTGCATTCTGACATTCCAAGAATTCTGACATTCCAAGTGAATCTCTCCAGATTATCTAGAACATTTTCCAGCCAATAAACAATTAACAAAAAATCAGTTTAATTAAATTTCTCCATTGGTTGAAGTTATTATACATTATATTTAAAGTGTGTATAGAAATGTGTATATATGCTTATGAAAACTATTAAAGAAAAGCAGTCTTTAACCTGATGGAAACCAGTGTGTGTGTGTTCTGCTTAGTATTTTCTTGGTTAATTAGATTATGGTCCTGATGATTTCATCCCATTGCTAAGTAAATGAATATCTCCTGCAATCGTATCTCCTGTAATCTGTTTAACAACATGCACAGAAACCTCCATTGTTCTCCCACAATTACATTATGGTCTCCCATAAATATAATTGGAAGTTGTATCGTGGTGGAATGTGCTTTTTTTGTTGTGTTAAGCAGATTACGTCTGGTTTAACTACTTTAATTATTAAACATATATATTTTTTTGTTGAATACATACTTTGTTGAATACACAAGTCCAGAGTTCTTGTTTTATGAGGATTTTGTACCATGGCTGTGTACAAACAGGAAACTTTTAACACATTCACATTTTCTTTAATACGCTCATACCTTAAGCTCAACATAAATCCTGCACAACATAAGTGCCTGCTAACATTTTCATGAAAATGAGAATAGATAAATACTAAAAAAAAATATATATATATATATATATACTTACAATAAGGGATGTTTGTCAGATTGATAACTTTTACAGAATAGATTATACATCGATCAGTTTAACAATTTAAATATAATGTGTATTAGCCTGTAAAAGTGTGACTAAGCCCCTAGAAGCTGTCTCAAACAATTCCACAACTTCTACTCAAGTCTGCATTTTTTTAAAAATTGATTGTGGATTTATTTTATAAAGCATACTTTATCTTACTTCAGTTATAATCACCTAAAGCATAAACACTATATGACCAAAATGATGTGCACACCTGTCCATCAAACTCGTATATAAATCCTTTCCAAACAGAGCATACAGAATGGTTTCCACAGAAGCATACAGTCACAAAACAGTCTAAAATCCTGCGGTGTTGTTATCAGTGTGTGAAGAGTGGGAGAAGAGGGTTGCATTGACAATCCATCACAATAGGCAGCACATTGAACACATTTTATAAGTGGTCAGAAGCACACCATTGTTTTTCTTGTGAAATTCCCAATAAGTTTGATGTGTCACATGACCCTCTTCCTATTGAAAAAACAAAAGTTGGATTCAAGATGGCCGACTTCTAAATGGCCACCATGGTCACCACCCATCTTGAAAAGTTTGCCCCCTCACACATACTAATGTGCCACAAACAGGATGTTAATATTTTAACACCTTTTAAACAAACGCACGAACGCGCAATAATCCTGGACAACTCAATCCAGTTATACTAATCATCAACAACAGGTGTGCTCGAAGAACCGAATTAGCCGCATCGTAATTAGCACGATGATCTCATCTTAGATCTGTCAATTCATCTCGGATGTTTCAAGCGACATACGAAGAACGGACCCCAGAAGAGAACCCCCAAAGCAAATAAAAATAATGAAGGTTTTGGAGTGGCCCATGATAACAACCAGTTATTCGGTTTACGGGGCAATTACTTTTTCAAATATGGCAAAACAGGTTTGGACATCTTTTCCCCTGAATAAATAAAATCATTTAAAAACTGTGTTTTGTATTTACTCACTTTTGTGTATAGTATAAAATGTGTTTGATCTGAATCTCTGCAAAAAATATACTTCGCATAGCCCTATATGTAAAAGAACAGCATGCAGGAAATTACGATATGAAGTGCACTATGAGGTACAATTTGAGTTGTGGTTCAACTACAGATGGCACTTAAACCCTTTATGCAAAACATTCCTCTGTGCAACAGAAATAGTGTATAAACTGCATCACTTAATTGCCGTTTTTATTATTTAGGGCCTGATGCCACAAAAATCAAATTAAAAGTCCTAAAGTCTTCTCAATAATAAACTAAAGCGTTTGGTTGTTTGAGAGCTCATGGAAATACAATGAGCTACCATGCTTAATATTAGGTAGCTTGTACACATTATCCCTTCACCCAAAGGCTTCACTCTGTGCTGATTGCAGAAATAATACAATGTATATTGTTATCCCAAATCCTTCCTGGGTGCTTCTGTTACTAAAATATGCTTACAGGGCTTCTGTATTTTTGTTAATGCTGGTGCTCCTAACTTTCTGAAATGGAAACACTGGTGCTACCTGATGAAATGGTAATTTTAATCCCTGCATTAAAAATCTGTTTAAGATCAGTCTTTGTGTAGTAGTGTCTGCAGATCCTCTGGCAGAGAGCTGATCACAGAATGGATGTAGTTTTCCAGCTTGTTCAGCAGTTCCCACTTCACAGGAAGCTGGTGTGTATGAGCTCTAGCCTAGTGCAGTAAGGAAAAAACAAAAAAAAGTTAACTGTAGATCTTTACTTACAGTTGTAATATTATGTAATTAAAAATAGATGAGAAAACAAGTAGATACTGTAATGTTAATAATTGCAACCAAAGATCTATATACTGGTGTTACTGAACAAGGAGCACTCAAATGCATCAGTAGAAGAACTGAAACTAGGTTACAAGATACAAAATTACAAAATTCTATCACTAACCAACTTCTCACGTAGTTTTAAAATTAGGTCAACAATCTCCACCTCGGACTTGTCTTTTGTCCAAGTCAGCAGATCCTGTAAAATGCAACAAAACAGTCCAGTTCACTAGAGCAGCACTTCCTTCTGACAATGAGTCTCATTTATCAAGTCGAATAGGAACAGATTTACACAAGTGTTTATTTAAGTAATTTGGTGGTCATGAAAATCCAGTAAATTCAGAAAAAAAGTAAGTGTGTGGATGTATGCATAATCCAGTCCATAAATCCTGGAACAAACTTTTTTCTTTCTTTTTGGTCTCTGGACATCACTAAATTGAATTTGAAATGAAAAACTCAGGAGGTGAGCAAAGTCAACACTTTCAGCTTTAATTCAAGGAGTTTGGAACAAATGGTTACATGGCCAGGTTGGCCTGGTCTCACATTAGATTACATATACTGTAGACTAAAAAATAAACTAATGTAACTCTTGACTTGATTGAAAGTTGGTCTGGTCTATCTGTGCCATAAGGTAATATAAAGGTATTATAAATAAATGCCCCAGCTGATGATCAATTTAGAAGATCACTTATTATTATAAAGATTATATATTATTAAGAAAGTGAATCAAAAGGAAATCCAAATAATTTACACTTTTGTTTTTAGTGTTTACCATAATCGCTAATTTAGTTATGCTCAGAAAATGTTATGCATTTTCTGTGCATAACTAAAAATTAAAACGTGCTGTGTCACGAACATGATTTGTACTTTTATGGTGATTAATATATGCACAAAAGTACAAAGCAAATCTGCCTTTCATTTTTGGCCTATGCAAACATTTAAACACAATTTAATCAGTGATAGATGAGGACCAATGTTGGTATACTCGAATTTTATATGGGTTTGGATTCAGTACTCACAGCATCACAGATGGCCTCTAAATGAAGGCAATCCATCTTATTTGACATTTCCCTGTGCTTAGCACGAAACCACCCGTCAAAATTGGAAGACTGAAAGAATTGCCTTAAAAACACACACAGATAAATATCTAGTTACCAGTACAAATAACCGCCAGAGAAACCATAAACCGTTAAATTGTACATAGTGCGTTACTTATAAAGGCCCAGCCAGTCTCCTTTGCGAGTGGAGGTGGTTTGAGGCCCAGCATGTTCCAGAGAGGCCATGAACTCATCCTGACTGAAGGGTCGGATCTGAGGAGGAGTCTACATGCACAGACATGCACAGACACACACAGACACCATTAATTAACAATCAAATCCTTTAGTATGAATGCTAATGTCTTTTTAACATTTAAAATCTAGAAAGGATAGAATTAGTTTTAATAAACCTTCCAAGGAGTCATGGATATTTGAAGTGGCATCAAGCTGGCCAGGTATCGCTCCTGTAAAACAGCAAGTTTGTGACATATTCCATCCATCCTAAACATGCTATTATCAATGTGTTTATTGAGTAGGTATTAATACAATATGCAAATGTCTTTAGCACAAAAATATAAATGTCCTCACCAGTGGAACCATAAAGCTCTGTGTCAGTTCTAACAAATGCCACCTCAAGATGGTGCTTTGTACCTCAGAAGGCTTTTTCCTCTGAACTCCCTAAAAAAGGTGTGTGTGTAATACATAGAAAGGGTGACTGAAAAACAATGGTATAAACATGCCTAGTTTTGTCAGGCTCAATTTAATTTACCTTTAAAAGTCGCTTGATTAGGGCTTTGTCTTTATGGAGAAATGTTTTGTATTCTGTGTATATACCTTGGTGATGGAATAAAAATGTGAATGAAGGGCACATACAGACAGATGTTTACTTTGCAATACATTGGCATTATGCCTTTTATAATTAACATTAAATGAAAGTATTTAGACGCACCTGGTTTTGTGTCCAGTGTTTTCAACTTGGCCAATTTCTTGACCTTTACTTGTTTTAGCAAGTCTCCTAAAATTAATGAGTGATCACAAACCTGGGCAACTGAAAACATGTTTGGTTCCATAAGATTTTCAAAGGGAGCACTACTTACTAGACACCTTCAGCTCCCCTAAACACATGATGTGAGGCCAGCTCTGAAAAGTCTTTATGAAGAAAGGATTTGTAACACCCAGTAATACATTTGGCCTGAAATTACAAGCATACAAATGAGGACTAGGAAGGTCAAGCATCCTGTTCTGAAACTTAATAAATAAAGTATACTTTTAATTGAAGTATATTTAATTATAAGTACAGGTGAAATATGAGAAAGACTCATTACATGCAAAGCAAGATAGTTCAAGCCGTAATTTGTCATAATTGACATGATTATGACTTACAGCTCATGAAAACCTCAAATCCACAATCTCAGAAAATTTGAATATTGTGAAAAGATTCAATATTCTATATTCGGCTAATTATGCCATAACACCTGCAAAGGGTTCCTGGGCCTTTAAATGGTCTCTCAGTCTGGTTCAGTATGAAGCACAATCATGGGAAAGACTGATGACCTGACAGGTGTGCAGAAAACTATAATTGACATCCTCCATAAGGAGTGAAAGCCTCAAAAGGTAATTGCAAAAGAAGTTGGATGTTCCCAAAGTGTTGTATCAAAGCACATTAATAGAAAGTTATGTAGAAGGGAAAAGTATGGAAGAAAAAGGTGCACAAGCAGCAGGGATGACTGCAGCCTGTAGAGATTTGCCAGGAAAAGGCCATTCAAAAGTATTAGGGACTTTCACAAGGAATGAACTGAGGCTGGAGTCAGTGCATCAAGAGCCACCACACACAGACGGATCCTGAACATGGGCTTCAAATTTCGTATACCTCTTGTAAAGCTGCTCCTGAACAACAAAAAACGTCAGAAGCGTCTTCCCTGGGCTAAAGAAAAAAAGAACTGGTCTGTTGCTCAGTGGTCCAAAGTCCTCTTTTGTGATGAGAGCAACTTTTGCATCTCATTTGGAAACCAAGAGTCTGGAGGAAGAATGGAGAGGCACAGACTGCAAAATGCTTGAAGTCCAGTGTGAAGTTTCCACAGTCTGTGTTGATTTAGGGAGCCATGTCATCTGCTGGTGTTGGTCCACTGTTAGTCCAGGGTCAACACAGCCGTCTACCAGGAGATTTTGGAGCACTTCATGCTTCCTTCCGCAGACTACCTTTATGAGGATGCTGACTTCATTTTCCAGCAGGACTTGGCACCTGCCCACCATGCCAAAAGCACCAAAACCTGATTCAATGACCGTGGGATTACTGTGCTTCATTGGCCAGCAAACTCGCTTGACCTCTCAAACTCGCTGAGAGCAAACTCGCTTGACCTCTCATCTTTCTCTTGGCACTGCCAGAGCTGAAGGCCGCTATATTGAAGTATCCTGGTCTTTCATATCTCCTCAGCAGTGCCACAGCTGATAGCTTTCATGCCAGGAAGCTATCAGCTTTGAGGCAGTAATTGCTGCAAAAGAGGCCCAAACCAAACCAAGTTTGTAATATGTATACTTATACTTTTCAGAGGTCCGATATTGTTTTATGTACAATCCTTGTTTTACTGATTGCATGTAATATTCTAATTTACTGAAATTGTGGATTTGGGGTTTTCATGAACTGTACACCATAATCATCTCAATTATGACAAATCACGGCTTGAACTATCTTGCTTTGTATGTAATGAGTACATCTCATATATTAGTTTCATGTTTTTAAGTTGCATTACTGAAATAAATAAATTTTTGCACGATATTCAAATGTTTCAAGTTTCACCTGTATATTTAATAAATTAAGTCTATTTAATAAAAGAAGTATATTGAATACATTTAAACCAAGGCACTATGGTTCAGTTTATTTTAGTGCTTTGTAATGAGTTTGTGCTTACGGTGACTGACGTCTGGTACTGTACTCCTTAAACTCGCTGTCATAGATGGTAAAATAAGGCCGAAAATCACAGCAGTATTTCAGTGGACTGATACAGCTGGAAAGATGTGAACAGGAACATGCTATAACTATACATGATACATACCAATACATCAAACAAATTTTAGCATACATCAGGTTAAGCAGTTCATAAAATACATCAGTGAATTTTGTCACGTAATAAAAAATAAATAAAAATATTTTACTCAACCAAAAAATATATATTTTTCATTCATTAATTCATCTCCAATAAGTGCTTTATCATGGTCAGGGTGACAGTGAATCCAGAGCCAATTAGGCACAAGGCTAGAACAAGGTTGGAGACCCTCAATAGGCATTACACATACACACATTTGCACAAATCCACATCTGGAACAATTTAGAGAACAATCCAGCTACCTGCATGGTTATGGAAGGTTGGAGTAAATTGGAGAGGGACATGAGGAGAATATGCAAAATTCAGACACCCGTGATATACCTAGGAATCACCCTGAGCAGCTCCCACTGTGCCAGTGTGTAGCCCAACTACAAAATACTGTAAAGGAAAATTTTACAAGAGTCTTCCTTTATATTTCTGCTTAAATAATCAATTAACATTTAGTCATCAATGTTCTAACAGAGAAATATACATTTTGCTTTAAAAACAGAACCATTTCCTAGTATACACACATATACACTTGTATACAGTGTATATCTTCATGTATTATATTAGAAAATGTCCCTTATCCATCATAAGCATGATCATAAACTTGCTAACAAGTTCAAGATATTAATTTCAATTAAAACCATGACAACCATCGCTGTGAAGAGAAAAAAAAAATAATAATAATTGTGTGACTCTATGTGATGCATTACGCATTGTTGTTGGTCTAAAAAGGGCTGTAAAAAAATGAAAGAATGTGTATGGGGGGGAGGGGGGGTGATCTATATTTTATAATGAGTTCAGTTTTTTTTTTACTCAATTCTCACTACAGATTCACATGTTGACTGGTACATTTGTAATTGGGGGGAAAATAAGATTTTTTAAACACATTTCTGAGTGATAACTTCTACACTGATCTGTTCGTTGAGTTCCAACACACAGTTGAAATGTCAGATGTCAGAATAAGAGTAGAGAGAAAGCTTTATTTCTTTCATCACATTCCCAGTGCGTCAGAAGTTTCCATAGACTTAAAAGTAGCGTATTTTGTAATATTTCCTTTAAATTAACTTGGATCAAATGTTTCGGATAGCCTTTCCCAAGCTTCTTACAATAAGCTCATTTTAGCTCATTCCTCAGGACTGTCAAACAGAGTCAGGTTTGTAGGCCTTCTTCCTTGCAGACAGTGATGGTCAATACTGCCAAACTGTTAAATTCTCATTTCATCATGCCTGAGGACATTTCTGTATATGCAAACTACAGTCTGTTTGTTTGTTTTTCTGAGGTTTTGAAGCAGTGTCTTCTTTCTTGCTGAGTACCCTTTTGGGTTATTTTATATTGGTCTCAATTTACTGTGGATATACTGTAGATAGTTTTGTACCTGTGGTACTTTTAAGCATTTGCAAATTGCTCCAAAGAATGAATCAGACTTGTGGATGTCCACAGTTTTTTTTTTCTTTGAGGTCTTGACTGATTTAGATTTTTCCCATAATGTCAATTAATGATGTAAATTGGCCCATCAGAAACTTCTAAAGTATGATATAATTTTTCTGGAAATTTCCAAGCTATTTAAAGGCCCAGTCAACTAAATACAAGAAAACTTTTGTCCCACCAGAACTGTGATATAGTGAATTATAAGTGAAATAGTCTATCCATAAACAATTCCTGGAACAGTTACTTGTATCATGTATGAAGTCGATTTCATAACTCGACAAAACTATAGTTTGTTAACATTAAATCTGTGGAGTGTTTAAAAATCAGTTTTAATGACTTCAACCTAAGTGTATGTGAGCTTCAGACTTTAGACTACAATATGTGAAAGATGGCAGTTGCTAAATTAACTAAATTCTCTAAAGGATAAAACAGACAATTTTAGGTCAGCTAAAATGTCAATAAAGAAATAAAGAAATCTTAAAGAAATCTTCTTAAATATAATTTTAGTAATTATAGTAAACAATGCATTAGATATATTCATCTTTAAGCAAAGATTGTTCACAATGTTCTGCTCCAGTTATCTTCCTGTATTATCTATTTGTCCTACTAGTCACAGTCCGAATGGAAGACAGCATGATAATGAGCATACCTTACGAGAGCCAGCACTGTCTCCGAGGACACAGTTGGGGATGGCGCCATGACAACTAATGGCTCTCCTAGTAACATCAACTCCCACAGCAGCTGTATGTGAATGAGGACAGACTGGAAACACCTGATCAGGTCAAAGCTCAACTGGGTCAGTTTAGTGCAAAGATTGCCTTCGTATTAGGTCTTTATATTGGGGCTGTCAATCTATTCTTTCTCTTTATCATAATTAAGCAAACTCTGAGAATAATCTAATGATTAATTACATACTTCATGTATTTCATGGAAAACATAAAAGTGTTTACTAGAGATGCACCAATTACAATTTTCTTGTACCATCAGACAGGATTAAAACTCAATGTCCGATTAGATTAAGCTGAAAACCAGCCGATTACAGACACTGGCCGATCTATCAGTGTATGTTTAATATTAACTCTAAGAGTTGTATCTTTTCAGGAATCATAGACATCATGAAAAAGATTTAAAAAAAAAAAATTTTTTACGCACAGTAAAAAAAAAACATTTTACCATCCCTAATGGTAGAACTACAATGGCAGATGATTGTTCTACAAATGACGGAACATGAATATTTGTCAAAATATACTGATAATGCAATTTAATTTAATTTATGTGTGTTTGCACTGCCGTAGCCCGATCTACAGATTATACTTAAATGACCTCAGAGTTATAAGGTGTTTTACTGTTATATAATCTGCTATAATCTCAGTCTTAATTCGGACAAAATAATACCAAGGTAAACACTTGTTCTTGTATTTAGCTCAAATAAGACTGCTTGGTAACATTCAACCAATGCAAGTAAGGTGTCATTTAATGCATGATCATACTGCGGTAGTCCGATTATGATCATACAGAGGTAGTCACTAAGACATGTGTTTAACAGCCTGGGTACTCTGCCAATAGCGTTGTGTCTGCATTAATAACTCACACAGTTCCCTAGCAATAACTGTGTCAATGCAATTAAAACAAAAAAATATATATACATATATTTTAAAGTAAATTGTGTTTTATCATGGTCATTTTGACACAAGACCTGATTAATCACAACCGATGCAACAGATAAAACCAAACAGCAACATACTCACTTAAAAAGATCCAGCTCATTGATGGTAGGGAGAATCATGGAAGAAGAGAGATGTTTCTACACAGCACAAAAACAAGAACAGAAAAAGGATTTGAGCATTTTAACTACTGACTGCATTATTACAAATGAAAAGTGAGCTCTGACCTCTTTCTGTCCCTGTTTGATAGGACTTGCTTCTGGTTTGTCATCTTTTGAAGGAATTCTAACCTGAAAGTACAGAATTACATAAATATAATTTAAAACACCTACCTACCCATTTTATTATGGATAAACAGGTGTATATTCCCAATCCCTTAAGGTCTTTTTACATTTAAAAGGCTTTTAATGTCATTATTAAACATTTTCAAGCTGTGAATTCTGCTGTTGTTTTTTACTATTTGATTTCACTAAGCATTTAAGTAATCTTCTTGCTCCAGAATATTTCACCACCATCATTCCAGGTTTTAATAATGTGTTTTACAGTTCTTAACCTAGTAGCTTCGACAATATCCTTATTTGTTTTCTTCTCTTGATGCAGAATAATATGACCTTTTTGAAAGAACTAACATCTTTGCCACAACCACAGGATATCTGTGATTAGGATCAGGATATCAGGATGTCTTCTGACATGGTTGTCTAAAAAATGTGAAGATACTTGCTACATCAGTTACAGTTAAAGAACTTGTTGCCAGTTGAACCATATTAATCACTACAGTAACTATCCAATGGATTGCTTGATATTTTCTCCCATATTTATATTTCTCTTTCTTTGCTAAATAGTCTATTATTATTCCAAGATCTGTGGAGTGTTTAAAGATGTGAACTTCAGACTTTAGACTACAATATATGAAAGATGGCAGTTGCTAAATTAGCTAAATTCTCTAAAGGATAAAATAGACAATTTTAGGTCAGCTAAAAATGTCAATAAAAAAATTTAAAGAAATCTTCTTAAATATAATTTTAGTAATTATAGTAAACAATGCATTAGATATATTCATCTTTAAGCAAAGATTGTTCACAATGTTCTGCTCCAGTTATCTTCCTGTATTATCTATTTGTCCTACTAGTCACAGTCAAAATGGAAGACAGCATGATAATGAGCATACCTTACAAGAGCCAGCACTGTCTCCGAGGACACAGGACACCTCTTTTACTATAACTTGTCAGGGAATGACTTATTTATACTGGGTGGAAAATTTATTGAAGTGCCAACAGATGTTGAGTGCTTAAAATATTTGTATCTGTTTTTATATTTAAAAAAACAAATGGGTTTAACAAATTAATAAAAAAAACTAATCTTTATGTCAACCCTGGAACAATGTTATAACTATAAAACATGTGTCCTGGAAACAAAGCACTGCTGGAAATTAGGAATTTTTCATTCACAAATATAACAACAAACAGCAATTTTACGCTTCATTTAGAGAGATGTTATGTTGAGAGATACATTTTCCACTTGCACATAGACGGCCTTCTTCACAGCACTCCCAAACCATCAATCTTCTTTAACCAAGATGTTTCAATCATTGTCCTCAAATGCGTTTCGTTAGTCCTTCAGATGAAGGTATAACGCCGAATCTGATCCCGAGATGTTGCTAGTACATGTAGAGATTGTTCTGTCTCTCCATTGTAGCACTCAGAACACTCTTCCCTTCATATATTTTATTGCTCTTCTTCTTTTTGGTGTCTGTCTAGTGTGTTGGTGGATTTGAAGTAAAATGGTATGTGGTGTTTTCCAAAAATCATTGTTAGCTTCTAGTACAAACCAACCACGTAGGGGATAACAAAGCCTAACTAACAATAACTGCAGACCTTGAGAGCTACTGCATCTTTGGATGCATGGCTTAATTCTTCTTGGCTTAAGTAGAAGAGGGGATGTTTTCTGCCCCATGGTGCAGCATCCTGATGACACCTAATTTGTCTTAAAAGGGATGAAAGGAACACCATCCTGCCTAAAGATAAAGGAAAATGCACAGTTCATCCTGAACACTGAATTATCACAGAAAAGTCATTAAACTTCTAAAGGATCATCACACATATGAGAAGCTGATGACTCCTCACAATCAACTACAGGAAAAAAGGTGATACATTGTCTAAAACAACATGGAAAATGACCTACCACCACGTGTACCCTAGAGAAGCCACTCCCTGCCTGTATGGACCCAAGATACACAAAGAAGGAGCCATCTCAGACCAACAGTCAGCAGCATTAACCCAATAAAACACAACCTTTCTAAAAACCATGTCATTCTAGCTCTGATGTTTCAACACACACCATATCCCGAATTCAAAAGATTTTGTTGAATTTCAGGAAAATTATACTGGATGCTGATGAAGCCATGAATTAATTAGACTTCACATAATTTTTCATCAGCATCCTCTAATGCTACAGAATAGAGGCATCATCCCAGACGATATTTATTCTTCGCTGGACCTGTGGCTTTACATACTACTTGTACACCAGCACACCATACACATACCACCTACTTCACTACAGAAGTGACTTCTATAAACAAAAACTGTACAGGAAGTAGAGAAGAAAGAATTCAACTCCTTCCTGGGGAGCTCCACCAGCCCCTTGGTTCAGGTATGTACAGTCGTGGCCAAAAGTTTTGAGAATTACATAAATATTGGAAATGGGAAAAGTTGCTGCTTAACTTTTTATAATAGCAATTTGCATATACTCCAGAATGTTATGAAGAGTGATCAGTTGAATTGCATAGTCCTTCTTTGCCATAAAAATTAACTTAATCCCGAAAAAAAACTTTGCACTGTATTTCATTGCTGTCATTAAAGGACCTGCTGAGATCATTTCAGTAATCGTCTTGTTAACTCAGGTGAGAATGTTGACGAGCACAAGGCTGGAGATCATTATGTCAGGCTGATTGGGTTAGAATGGCAGACTTGACATGCTAAAAGCAGGGTGATGCTTGAAATCATTGTTCTTTCATCGTTAACCATGGTGACCTGCAAAGAAACGCGTGCAGCCATCATTGCGTTGCATAAAAATGGCTTCACAGGCAAGGATATTGTGGCTACTAAGATTGCACCTAAATCAACAATTTATAGAATCATCAAGAACTTCAAGGAAAGAGGTTCAATTCCTGTTAAGAAAGCTTCAGGGCGTCCAAGAAAGTCCACTACACTGGTGTCATCAGGATGATGCAGGGCAGAAAACATATCCAACTCCACTTAAGCCAAAAAGAAGGACGGCAATCACCTGAAGACAGCTCTCAAGACCTGAGGATATCCTTAGTGGGCTTTTAAAGGGATTACCATCCAGAACCAGCAGAAGGACAAGAGAGTTGACACCAAATGGAAAAACCTGGTCATCCATTAAGTGGCTGGAAGATACAAATTTGTGGAATCCTACTAAATAAGTCCAGTTGAAGTGATCCAGAGACATTACACATACACTGCAAAAATAAAAACATCACCTTTGCCCCCCTTGAACTGAATACCACTGATTCATCATGATGTACAGTATGTTACTATTAAATTAAAAGCAAACATAAAAGATGCTACAAACCTGCAAAATGACTCCCATCACTGGCAAATTAAGTGTCTGGCTTGGCATAGGTGGCGGCCACTGATCAATCTCATTGCAAACTGAAATGAGATTCATAATACATATGTTGTACTAGTTAGTATCATTATTTAATCTACTCATTCAGGTTTCTGTGTCTTCAAATCATGGGACATTTTCAATACAGGCTTAGTGGCTATGTTTTTATTATTATTATTTATTATATTATTAATAATAATAATAATAATACCACATTCATTGTTTTCATGGGTGACACATGATACTAGAAACATCTTCATCCCATATTAAAATTATTACTGCTAGACTAATGAGTCAACTGTTCTCACCTGCCTCCAAACAAGGCTCTGACTTCTCAAAGTACTCAGGGGCAATTATCTGGAGAAGATACTGAAACAAGTGAACATACGGCAATCTGGAAACCAGCACCAGAGACTAGGACAGAGAGTGGAATAGTTCAACATTTTGTTTTATTTACTGATATCATGCATAGATAGCTCAGAGTGTTAAGAAAACAAAAATGAAATATGTTAAATGTACAAATGTGTATAAATGTTAGCAACAAGATGTTCAGCTAGCTAGCTGAGTGATGTACACAGCCTAGCCAAAATGTCACTGTAATATTTAATCTGACCGTTAGATTTGATTAGGATGCACAATGTGAAATGATTCCTCATGCTCAGAACCACTCTTTTATAACTTGTAATATGGCCATTACATTGGGGGGAAAAAACCCATAGTTTGGAGTACCTGGTCATTCAGGACATTACTATAGTCAGTGACTTAATTTTAGTTCCACATTAGACCTGACCGACTGAATCAATCTCAGATCATAGCACTGCCTCCACAAGCTTGTACAGTGGGCACCATGCATGATTTGTGCATCACTTCATGGGCTTCTATTCTTACCCTGATGCACATATTACTCTGGACCATATGATGTCATGACATACATTGCAGATATGTCCATGTTTCCTTATATGTATAACTAGGTACAATGCTGTGCAACATTGAGAAGATTAGAGAACACAAAAATGAAATGAGACAGAAGTGTGTATTCAGGCAATGCCAAGAAAACCTGCATGACCAAAAGTACCCATATCCATTGTTAAGGCATTAATCAAGATGTTTAACCTCTGAATAGTTATGAACATGCCTGCAAGTGAATGTGTGCAAGTGTATTTTGCATTCATACATAAATAGTTGGATGTTTGGAAAGGGTCAAA
This sequence comes from Clarias magur, assembly GCA_013621035.1. Lineage (NCBI taxonomy): Eukaryota > Metazoa > Chordata > Actinopteri > Siluriformes > Clariidae > Clarias > Clarias magur. The sequence goes on along the minus strand of QNUK01000108.1, from coordinate 1,759,243 downwards.
TTTTGGCAGAATTCAAAACTACAGTATATGTAGTAGACGGCACGGTGGTGTAGTGGTTGGCACTGTCGCCTTGCACCTCCAGGGTCCAGGCTCGATTCCCGTCTATGTGTGCATAGAGTTTGCATGTTCTCCCCATGCTTGGTGGGTTTCCTCCAGGTACCCCGGTTTCCTCCCACAGTCCAACAACATGCAGATTAGGCTAATTGGCCCAAATTGCCCGTAGTGCGTGAATGAGCGTGTGAGTGAGTGTATGTGTGTGCCACAGCCACACAAATGCCTGGAACTCACTAAACACTACTGAAATGCAGGTTTTCCGAACAGATGAGAGAAAAATAGAGGTTTGGCCTTGAAGGTGGGTGTCGTATAAAATAAGAATGGTTATACAGAAAATGTCAAAATCCACAATATCAAAAATCTCTCCAGCAGCCCGGTGAACCTTGTTATGATGACAGACTACCCTATATGAAAAAAAAAAGTGAAATGTGATAAACTTGGGGAGATATAGGATTTGTAATGTGATAAACCAGAGACTGATGTTTATTTTAAAACCAATGTGAATAACCTAATTTTCTGCTGCCACAATTCAGTTTTGTTCATTCACAGCACAATAGTGCCAGATTCTGAACCCCATGTACATAATGAATCTTACAGACTAGGCATACTAGACTAAGTATACTATACATTACTAGATACAAGCCCTGGAGAAATTGTCCATATCCATGCTGGTATTCATTTAAGACATTTGTTGAGAATGTGCATCATAACTTACAACAAATTAAGTGCCTTCTTCTTTTTCATCTTAATTTTCAATCTAGTTAATCAATCATGTCTGTTCTTAATCACGATTAATCACCATTTTAAAATACTCATATTTACAATGGAACCTTGGATTACGAATGTAATTCGTTCTGGAAGTGGACTCGTATATCAAAACACTTGTAAAAACATATAGTATTTTCCCAAAAGAAATAATGGAAACTCAAATTATTCGTTCCACAGCCCAAAAAAATAAATACATAAAATAAGTAATACAAAATATAAAGTAAAAATAAAACAAATTAACCTGCACTTTACCTTTAAAAAACGTAAAACTAAATCCCGACAGATAAGTGTTTCCGTTTGGGCGCACAAGCACTGTGTGTGTGTGTCTGTGTTTGTGTGTGTGTGTCTGTGTGTGTGTGTGAAGCTAAAGTAAGAGGAGAGGAGAATTAGCCCCTCCCTTCTCCCTTTTCTCGTCTTACACAGTAAAACTTCCTCCTCTCTTATTTGAGTTTCACACGGGCACACAACGGAAACACTGTTTTATCAGGGAAATAAAGAAGAAATCTCTAACAACACTCGACTGAGCGCAGTTTCAATGCTGTAAAAAATAAAACAAATCAAACTGCAAGAATCATGACAGAGCAGCGTTTCTGTGTAGAGCAGAGACAGAGTGTGTGTGTGTGTGTGTGTGTGTGTGTGTGTGTGTGTGTGTGCGTGCGTGCGTGCGTGCGTGCGTGCGTGCGTGCGTGCGTGCGTGTGTGTGCGTGCGCGCACGAAGACGAGAGAAGGAGGGCATCAGAAACTGATGTGAAAAATAAGATGGATGCGATAGCATCTGCAGCTCAGATTATTCCAGTAGTAAAAATCAAACCTACGAGCTTACCAACGTTCAGTGGTAATAAGAGGGACTTCTACCACTGGAAATCTTCAGAGTGTTGGAGAACCGTTATGGAAACAGAACGACAATAGGCATGGAAATTGTCAAGGAGCTAGAAAAGATTCCTGCTGAGAGAGAAAATCAGTCAAGGAAGGTAATAGAGTTAATCCAAACGGTAGAAAAAGCTCTGGCAGATCTCACGAACTTTGGAAATATCAGCACAAATCAAGAACCCACTTGTGATAAAGTCAATTGAAAGCAAGTTACCGGAGTCTGTGAAAAGGCAATGGTTGATCTATATGACAGATCCCGCAAATGGCATCGCACCAGAGAAACACTTTGATGCACTACTAGAGTTCCAAAAGAAAGAAGAAAAAATTCTTAAAAGGCTTAAGCAGTTCAAAATTTCAGAAAAGGCAGAAAGGCCAAAAAAGAAGTCTGAGAAGTATACCTTCACCAGAACGACAAAGAAAGTTTCTACAGAAAGTGGATTTTCAATCACTCAAAGACACTATTGCTAAATTGAAACCATCCTTTTCTCCATATGATGCCATTCATCCTAGATTTCTAAGACAAATTATTAATTCGGTTGGACCGGGCCTAGTGTCCTTTTTTAATAAGTGCCTCTCAACAGGTGTGGTTCCTACTAATTTGAAAGAAGCTACTATTACTCCTCTCCTCAAGAAGCCTTCACTTGATCCGTCTGTCCTAAATAATTATCGCCCTATCTCTGTTTTACCATTTGTGTCTAAGGTTTAGGAAAAGATTGTGTTTTCTCAACTTCAATCTTTTCTTGCTTTAAACAGTTTGAGCGTTTTTGAGCCCACAGTACCGAATCAGCTCTCCTGAGAGTGTTAAACGACACATTTTTAGCTACTGATACGGGGGATTCTGTGGTCCTTGTTCTTCTAGATTTATCAATTGCCTTCGACACTATTGATCATTATTATTAAATAGTCTAGAGTCTTGGGTGGGTCTCTCTGGCATAGTCTTAAAATGGGTTCAGTCATTTTTATCTGACAGAAAATATGTGGTTAGGATAGGAGATTTCTCCTCGTCGACTACTTCTTTTCCCTGTGGTCTTCCACAAGGCTCTGTGCTGGCTCCTACTTTATTTTCATTGTACATGCTGCCACTAGGCTCCATTTTTAGGAAGCATGGGGTATCCTTCCACTTTTACGCTGATGACACACAAATTTATTTACCTTTTAAGAAAAATGATGGCTTGGCCATGGCTGCTTTGTTAGCATGTTTAGATGAAGTTAAATCTTGGTTATCTCAAAACTTCCTATCCCTTAATGAAAAGAAAACTGAGGTGACATGAAGGCCCCTGATTTTGATCTCGGTCCTATAATAGCCTTTAGGTCCTCACAGATTCGGAACTTAGGTTTCCTGCTAAATGTAACATTAAAATTTGATAAACAAATCTCTACCGTGATCAGATCTAGTTTTTATCAGCTCCGTACACTTGCAAAAATCAAACCTTTTCTCACTTATAAGACTCTGGAGATGGCGATTCATGCTTTCATTACATCTCGCCTTGACAGAAAAAAGGGGATCATGTGACTCCGCTTTTGAAGGCCCTTTATTGGTTACCTGTTCATTTCAGAATACACTTTAAAATTTTACTGTTTGTTTTTAAATCGCTACACCAGCAAACACCCATCTACTTAACCGAATTGCTGCACCAACACACCCCCCTGAGAAGTTTAAGATCCTCCTTTTAATTCCACAGTCCAGACTTAAGCATAGAGGTGACCGTGCTTTTTCAGTAATTGGGCCTCGTGTTCGGAATGGCTTGCCAATTAATATCCGAATGGCTCCTAGTCTGACTACTTTCAAATCCCTTTTAAAAACCCATTTGCTTTCACTGGCCTACTAGGCTTTACTGTCCTTTTAAGCTTCTGTATTTATTTTAAATTTTTTTCTTAGACTGTAGTTGTGTACTTTTATTCTTTTATGACTTTTATGTGGATGTACAGCACTTTGGTCAGTCTTGTGGCTGTAGTAAATGTGCTATATAAATAAACTAAACTAAACTAAACATCCATGAATTCAGGACCCATCCACACTTCCATACAACAGAAGTAGGGTGGAAAGTGTTTTCCTAAGAACGGAAAAACAACTCAAGAAAATACCAGAATGGCGAGGTATGTACGCATGATATGGTTGAAAGAGGAGCAGCGATGAAACTCAACAAGGAAGCGACTGAGAAGTGGAAGGGACCAGTTTGGTATGCCAGCCACTTAGTGGCAGCAAACCCCCACTCAACAACCACTCCAATACGGCTGGTCTTGAATTTTAGCCAAAAATTCAATAGACTGAGCATGAATGATGATCTGCTAAAAGGGCCGGATGTACTCAATCCTATCGATTTAGAAAGGGAGTATTTGCTGCTCTTGGCAACATTAAGAAGATGCACAACTCTGTCTGGCTCGAAGAGCGTGAAGTGCATCTTCACAGGTTCCTTTGGAGGGATACTGAGGAAGACAAAATAGGCGAGTATGCCATAACATGGGTGAACATCGGAGATTGCCCTGCTGGGTGCATTGCTCAATTAGCCATGCATGAAACAGCACAATTGGCGAAATTTGCTCATTTGAAAGAGGAGCGTAGAGTACTTGAGGAGGATAGCTACATAGATGACATTCTCACATCCTACAATGACCAGGAGAGACTGACCATGATAATAAATGGACTTGAAGAGATTCTGACAGCTGGCGGATTTGCACTCAAGCCACGAGTTAGGTCAGGGCAAAGTGGGAGGCATGTGACTCGTGCACAAACTCAAAGTCAAGCGATCATACTTCCAAACCAGATGAAAGAAGAAGAAAAACAAAGCTTTAGGAATAGGGTACTTGGTAGAAGAGGACAAACTACATTATGACCTCCATTAACTTCTCAAAAAGGAAAAAGAAAATGAGAACAGGCCAGAACCTTCTTAAAGTCGAAGTAAAACTGAAAACGTTGACCAGGAGACAGCTACTAAGCCAGGTTGCTGGGCTCTATGACCCGATTGGTCTCGTTACGCCTGCCAAGCAAAAAGGTGCAAAAGGAAGGCATTCCAAGAGCCAGGATATTGGAAGCTTACCTTGACAAACATGGAACAAGCCACTTTCGGAAAATATCGGAAATGAGGCCATCAAACTCTTCAAGGAGTATGTACAGTTCAGTCAAGTTAAGTTTCAATGGGGGATTACGTTCTCTGATGGTAGCGACAAGACCTACGGGGCCATATTGTACCTAAGGTGGGAAACAGACCAAGGGGTAGATGTCAGATTAGTCGAGTCCAAGGCCAAGTTAGCACCACTGGTCCAGAAGGGAGATGCTGTCAAGGCTAAGATCTGTGGCGCAGTCTTTGCTGCACGTCTCAGAAAACTCTTTGAGAAGCGTGGATAGATGGAAGTTGAACATTGGTTTCACTTAGTAAATCGTCAGACTGTGCTGGGGGCCATTCAATGTGACCGCTACGGGTTCCAGACGTTCTTTGCAAATAGTCGGGGAGATCCAAAAGACTGGGCCAGCGTGAAAATCTATCCCGCAAGCTCTCCTCGCAGGAATAGGGCAGCAGAAATCACGTTTTGCATTGTACAGCGAGTATCACAGACAAAACAGAAAAGGTCATCAAGAAATTGACAAACAAGATTGTTTGTACAAAGTTGTCTTGGTTTCTGCTGAACAACAGGCAGAAGAAAAGAAAATTTGAACTACTTGTTTTCAAGAACCAGTAGTGCAAGTGGGAGGTGTAAAGTTAAAATAAGTGAACTGGTGGAGCTGAAGTCATTCAACAGGGAACAACTGTGACAAGCTCAGAGTATGACATCAGAGTATGCCATACCTCACAATCACTAATGGAGCAAAGGTACAGACTCAACGTACAAACACCAATCTGTGACAGAATCGCACCTCACAGACTCTACCCCTAGGTAACTATGAGGTCACAATATAGGATCTTTGTATAAAAAGCCTGCATGTACATTACAGACCAAAAGTTTGGACACGCCTTCTCATTCAAGAGATGCTTGATGGTTTTTGTGACTGCACTTGGGGACACTTTCAAAGTTTTCACAACTTTTCTTAAAGTAATGATGGCCACTCGTTTTTTCTTCATTTAGCTGCTTTTTTCTTGCCATAATACAAATTCAACCTCTTTGAATGAGAAGGTGTGTCCAAACTTTTGGTCTGTACTGTCAAGTCAAGAGACCGCAGCCAGTAATGTGTGAGACAGGGAAGCGCATCGGCTACTGGTCATCCCAGGTACACTGATGGTATGATAATACCGCTCTGTATTATTACAAAGGACTGATGTCTGAATTATCACTTAAATCTGAGTTGTTTGATATTTCATTTAATTACTATTCGGCTCAATACAAGAGAGAAACAGTAACATATATTATGCTATGATAATTTTTTTGTAAAATTTTTTATATGATATTGTGTATTACATGTTTGCATTGTATTTTACAATGGTTCATGGAATAGTATGGTATAAGCTTAGTTAAATAATTTTGTTGTATTTGTTAAATTCTATTTAAGTAATATTTAGTAGAAATAGCAATGTACTTTTTTGTAGTTTTTCATTTAAGGTTATCGACCTCACTTAGCTGAACCCACTTTGAATGATTGTTGTGTATCCTGCAAAGCTTGTCAGGTACAAGAATTAAAAGTGATTCCAGAGTTGATCCTCATGTCCCCTGTAGTTGGCTATGGCTTTTTTCGAGTTTCAAGCAGAAGTTGATGTGCAAATTCGAAGACGAGAGAAGGAGGGATATGTGTGTGTGCACGCAAAGATGAGAGAAGAAGGGGTGTGTGCGTGTGCACGAAGACAAGAGAAGGAGGGGTATATACGTGTGTGCATAAAGAGCAAATGAAAAAGCAAAGCATAGTTGCGAAACACACGCAAACTGCGTTACTTGCAAAAAGAGGTGCATCTGTACTTGTATTATAAACGTGCAATGTTGGATTAAAGAAACGAATGACAAACTGGTTTGAAAAAACAAAATGATGCAGTATTATACAATCTCAAACATTAACATTTAATAAATTTTCAATTAAAAAATCTCTCGAATGGGACCGGCTCTACATGCAGTGGCTGGGTAGTATGGGGTAAACCCACAGACGACAGGGCTAGAACCCAGGTCTTCGGATCCAAAAATCAACAACCTAGAGTCTTAGCTGTCTGAGCCACCACTTCCCCAGCTGACATTTATTGTATTCTTGTAAACATAGTTCCCCTTGAAGGTACTTTGAGCACAAACTTTTGATTTTACCCAATATTCCATCTAGAAGCTTTTTATAATAAAACCTTCCGTTCAGCACACCTGATGTTTCCTCAGTCATCTTCTTATCGCATTAAACGTGCCATTATCACACAAGACAGGGTGTGTTATGGAAAGCTATTCAAGTCAAGTCAAGTCAAGTCAAGTAGGCTTTTATTGTCATTTCAACCATATACAGTTCAGTACACAGTGAAACGAAACAGCGTTCCTCCAGGACAAAGGTGCTACATACATGCAATGACATAAATTAACAACACAACATAAATTTTACAACGCAGATTTTTACATTTTTAAGTTAACCTAAAAAAACTATACATTTTCTATACAAAAAGAGACAAAGACAGCAGACAACAAAGTGCACGTGCAAATGTGCAAACAAAGAGCTACAGTACATGACAACACAACAACGTAACACGTTACAGTTAAGAAATACCTTTTTAGTGATGGTATGGGTTGAGGTAGTTGAGAGAGCAGCAAGTAAACAATTTACATTGTGTTCAAAATATTGTTGTGCAAATCGCAAAGTGAAATAAAAATATTGTGCAAAATTGCAAAGAGCAGTTCAGATAGGTGGGTATGAACAAATTAAGGTGGTTGTAAATCAGTGTGATTGTGCATATGTGTGTTTATCAGTTCAGTCCGGATGTTATTTAGTTCGTCTGTTTTAGTGATTTTGTGTGTGTATGTGTATGTGTGTGTGCGCGTATGTGTTTATCAGGCCCGTCTCTTTGTGTTGAGGAGACGGATGGCTTGTGGGTAAAAACTGTTACATAGTCTGGATGCGAGTGCCCGAATGCTTCGGTACCTTTTTCCAGATGGCAGGAGGGTGAAGAGTGTGTGTGATGGGTGTGTCGGGTCAGCCACAATGCTGGTGGCTTTGCGGATGCAGCGTGTGGTGTAAATGTCTTCAATAGAGGGGAGAGAGACCCCGATGATCTTCTCAGCTGTCCTCACTATCCGCTGTAGGGTCTTGCGGTCCGATATGGTACAATTCCCAAACCAGACAGTGATGCAGCTGCTCAGGATGGTTCCTCTATAGAAGGTGGTGAGGATCGGTGGTGGAAGCTGTGTCTTTCTCAGCCTTCTCAGGAAGAAAAGACGTTGTTGGGCTTTCTTATGCAGAGACCAGGTGAGGTTCTCCTCCAGGTGGACGCCCAGGAATTTCGTGCTCTTGACGATCTCCACAGAAGAGCCGTCGATGCTGAGCGGAGAGTGATCGCTCCGTGTCCTCCTGAAGTCAACAATCATCTCTTTTGTCTTATCGACGTTCAGAGACAGGTTGTTGTCTGTACACCAGTCTGTTAGCCTCTGCACTTCCTCTCTGTACGCCGACTCGTCGTTCTTGCTGATGAGACCCACCACGGTCGTGTCATCAGCAAACTTGATGATATGACTGGAGCTGTGTATTGCTACACAATCATGAGTCAGCAGTGTGAACAGCAGGGGACTGAGCACGCAGCCCTGGGGGGCCCCAGTGCTCAGTGTGGTGATGCTGGGGGTGTAGTTCCCGATCCGCACTGCCTGAGGTCTTTCGGTCAGGAAGTCCAGGATCCAGTTACAGAGGGAGGTGTTCAATCCCAACAGGCTCAGCTTCCCGATCAGGTGTTGAGGGATGATTGTATTGAATTCTGAACTGAAATCTATGTACAGCATTCTGACGTAAGTGTCCTTCTTGTCCAGGTGTGTCAGTGCCAGATGGAGTGTGGTGGAGATGGCGTCGTCCGTCGAACGGTTTGGACGATACGCAAACTGCAGGGGGTCCAGTGAGGGAGGCAGCAGGGTCTTGATATGTCTCATGACTAGCCGCTCGAAGCACTTCATGATGATAGATGGCGGTAGTCATTGAGACAGGACGCAGAGGACTTCTACGGCACGGGGACGATGGTGGTAGACTTGAAGCATGTGGGAACGACGGCGCTGCTCAGAGAGATGTTGAAGATGTCGGTGAGAACAACTGCCAGCTGTTCTGCACATTCTCTGAGCACTCTGCCTGGGATGTTGTCTGGTCCAGCAGCTTTACGTGGGTTGACTCTGCGTAGAGTTTTCCTCACATCAGCCATGGTGAGACACAGCACCTGGTCGTTCGGCGGAGGGATAGTCTTCCTCGCCGTCACGTCGTTCTGCATGTCGAACCGTGCATAGAAGCTGTTCAGCGCATTCGGAAGGGAGCTATCACTGTCACAGGCAGGTGATAAAGTCCTGTAGTTGGTGATGGCTTGTATACCCTGCCACATGCGCCGTGTGTCACCGCTGTCCCTGAAGTGATTGTGGATTCGCTGGGCATGTGCACGCTTCGCCTCTCTGATGGCCCAGGACAGTTTGGCCCTTGCTGTTCTTAGGGCCGCCTTGTCTCCCGTTCTGAAGGCAGAGTCTCTGGTTCTTAGTAGTGCACGCACCTCCGCAGTAATCCACGGTTTCTGATTGGGTCGTGAGATGATGTTCTTGGAGACAGTGACGTCATCGGTGCACTTGTTGATGTAGCTAGTCACTGATGACGTGTACTCCTCCAAGTCAGTGTAGTTGCCATAAGTTGCAGCCTCCCTAAACATTTTCCAGTCAGTGTTCTCGAAACAGTCCTGAAGAGCCGAGATGGCTCCTGCTGGCCAGGTTTTCACCTGCTTCAGAACCGGTTTTAAACGCCTGACGAGTGGTCTGTATGCTGGAATTAGCATAACAGAGATGTGGTCTGAGTAGCCAAGGTGGGGGCGGGGCTCTGCCCGATATGCACTGGGGATGTTTGTGTAAACAAGATCCAGCGTGTTTTCCCCTCTCGTTGCAAAGTCCACATACTGATGGAATTTAGGAAGCACTGACTTGAGATTTGCATGGTTGAAATCTCCAGCGACAATAAACAGTCCATCGAGGTGTGTGTTCTGCAGATATGGTCAAACTTGACCATATTAGGGTCAAACTTGATCATATGATTAATTTGCGTTGATCACATGTATTAATGCGTTAATATTTACAGCCCTAACACAAAAGCAACAAACGCATACAAAAAGTACAATACACATAGTATTGTTGTACTGTAGTATTGTGTCACTTAGTATTAGACCTAAACTAAAAACATCAGTGATAAACAGATACCAGGATGTAGCATCCTTTCATGTACTCACCTTCTGAAAGTAGCCCCTTCTGACAGAGACATCTTTTACTTGTCTAAAGTATACATAGCCATAGAAGTAAGCCATCTCCTTCTAACAAAAAAAACAAGAAAATAGAGCTCTAAGACTGAGTCTATTTAAGTATGTGGCATATACATGTCAAATATCTTACCTGTAGTATTAGTTGTGCCTCCATGTTGTATGCATCTTTCTGTCCAAACTGTACACCGCTCACTCGTCCCACAGAATGGCGCAGCCTAAAAAAGAACTGTGTGTCCCCAAGGCACCCTGTTAGGAAAATTTTCAGCATAAAAATATAAACATTATAAACATAAAAATTTTAACAATGACACGTTTAGTAATACTGACCCAAACCATTACTATCGCAGCCTCTTACAGAACTATATACAAGGATACTATCCATTACTATAAAGTAAAACTCAAGTAAGTAAACAATTGGTTATCATGATACATACTGAATACAACAAACTGTTCATTGATTTGATTCAGCACACCTGATGTTTTCTCAGTCATCTTCTTATCGCGTTAAAACGTGTGATAAGATGATGACTGCCGGACTGACGCCAGCAAACTGTAATATGGAGATGACCCCTGCCGGACTGATGCTAGCAAACTGCAATATGGAGATGAAGATGACAGTTTAATGGACTTTTAATTAAGGGTTAAGTGGCAACTTTTTTTTTAATTAAATTTGTTTTATTTTACGTTTGTGGGTTAGTTTACAGTTTAGTTGCCAGTTTATTATAAAAAGAATTTTCGTGTAACAGGCGGTTGCCTGGTTACGGGCCCCCACCACCGGGGGTGCTGTGGAAAGCCTCTCTAGTAAATTAATAAAAGAAGAAAAGAGGCTAGGCTAGGCTGATAGCAGCAACCAGATAGCTAATGCTCATGGCTTATGCTCACGGTGAATGCTTACAGCGTAACATGAACCCAAGTGCCGGATACATCTTTCCCAAAAGTGCACGTGAGTATGTGGGTTAAATAAGTATGTTTGTGTGTGTAATGCCTGCCGTGGCTCTTTGTTACACATAGTCGCTTTTATTTACATGTATTCCTTCTGCTGTGGTTACGCAGGAGGGTTTTTTGTTTCTCTTTCTTTCCCCTTTTGTCTGTTTGTCTCTTCCTCCTGAGTCTTCTGCTCCCCGGCATGTCGCATGTGGTGTTTGGGCGGCGCTTGTGAGGAGGGGATCTTCGGCGTCTGCTGCGCTGCCATTAAAGGGGACGTGCGTTCGGAGGACAGCGGGAGTGGAGCAAAGCGCTTCCCGGGATGGTATCGCTTTTATGTGGACTTTGTTTTGGGAGAGCTCAAGGACTTTAATCGGTCGCTAAGGCAACAGACACTGTGTGTGTGTGTGTGTGTGTGTGTGTGTGTGTGTGTGTGTGTGTGTGTGGTGGGAAGTACAAGGAGCGAGTGGTATAGCACTATGCAAACAAACATACACTTTTGTTTATATAAAATATTGTCTCTGATGGTCCTTACCCTACCCTGAATCTGTTAACGGCTAGTTTGTTGTTGACAAAGGCAGTAACAAGAGGCAGTCTGTTACAGTGGCACCGAACGTGGGGCCATCAGAGTTTAATTATTATTATATATTGTGTGTATTATACATTGATGCCTGGTTGTTAGCTGTTAGCTACCTAGCTATCTCATACACGGTTCAAAAGAAAGTACACTCACTCACTCAGGGGTTTGTTTAACCGACCTGTTTATTTAAGTTACAGCGGGGTAAATTATGACGCCCCACGACTTCACAGCAGGCCCTTTCGAGACCAGACGTGAGTCCATCCAAGAGCTTATTAACACTCTTAGCCACCTCTATCTGGACACCGACGATGAGGGAGGTTCCGGGGTGGAGGACGAAGGCCCACAAGCTGACGATAGGGTAGAACAACCTCTCACCAATGAACAGCTGCCTCCACCTCCTCCACCCGTCGGCGCAGAGGACAATCAAAGCCTCATTTCGATCAAACGATCAAGGCCCACAAGCTGACAATAGGGTAGAAAAACCGCTCACTGAAGAATAGCTGCCTCCACCTCCTCCACCCGTCGAGGACGCAGAGGACGATCAAAGCCTCATTTCCTGGCTAAGGCGGGTGCTGGGAACCTGCCTTAGCCAGCTAGAAACAGCTGTGCTGGCACTGGATGATAAACTCTCCCAGCGAATGGATGAGCTGTCGGATCAGGTGGGTGAGCTGCAACGCAATCACAACACAGATGTGTTAATGTACCAGCATAAATTGGAGAATGTTCAGGCAGAGATGCAACAACTGTGTCAGACGGTGGAAAAAGCAGTGTGAGGAGCAATTGAATGATGTAGGCCATTCCATGGTGGAGTGCATGAAAAGAAGAGACTCACGATTAAAAGCCATGATGAATGCGCAACCAGACGCTATGCCCACTCCTTTCCCTCGGTTAGGATTCACTCCTCATCCCCCACTTTCCTAATAGCATTCCTTACCGAGGACCACATTGTTGAGGCTGAGAAGTGTCTGAGTGAACGGATCCAGCATCCTGATGAGAGCATAAGGCACTTCACCTTTCAGTACCGTTCTCTGTGTCTAAGATGGAAACCAGGGATGACAGAGAGAAATAGTTCAAGCAACACTGCGGAACTGTATCCCAAGCGAACTGGTGGGAATTGGAACACTGGTGGAGAGGGATTTTAATGCGTCCAAGATGTTTAGGCAAAAACTAAATCCTGCTCCAACGCCCAAACAGATAAAGGGGAGTAAAAAAAACCCACCAGCCTCTGTATTACTCAGGCTAGTCCTTCACAGTTGATGGTACAACTCACCCTAAACCATGTTCCTTGTACAGCCGTCATCGACACGGGCAGCACCTTCTCCCTCACAACTGAAACCCTGCGGAAGAAGATAAAGAAGCTGACGAAAAATGGCAGTCAGCGAGGGGGCAGTCATTCTCATTAGCCAATGGCCTAGTACAAGCAGCAAGTGGTAAAATACATGCCCAATGTTCCTTGCAGGGAGTAGTATCTGAGGTCTGCTTTTTTATCATGAAAGATTGTTATCTTGCATTCGCCTGCATACTAGGGCTAGATATTTTAATAGAGGGGCCTCCGAGTGGCACAATGGTAAAGTGCTCGCCCTATCATCCGGAGATCGCGAGTTCGAATCCCGGGTGATGTCGTAACCTTTTGCAGCTGGAGAGAGCTGATTGGTTCGGAGGAAACACGTGATAATCTTCATCTCTCCCGGCTGAGTGGTAGTAGTAGCCTTAATGTGGGAGCCACCTAGTGACGGGAAGGAATTGGACAAAAAAAAGATATTTTAATAGAGGCTGGCGTACAGATGAATTTTAACCAGCACTCCTATACCATCCCAAATAGAGAAGGAGAAAATGTTCCACTTTGTACCTCTACACATGGTCAAGTTTCACTTTATGTGGCAAATTCGGTGCCTCAAATATCAGACTCCACCAAATCAATAATCTCTGACCTGGTAAGCAACGGCACCCTTTCAGAAGAAAGCAAATATCAGTTGCAGCAGCTGTTGTTGGAGTGGCCGACTGTATGCACTGACAGAATTGGTCACACCAAGGTTATAATTCATCATATTTACACCACCGATGAGAGCCCAATTAGGAAGAAAGCATACTTGGTTCCTGTCTACAAATAGTAAATTGTGTATGAAGAAGTCACCAAAATGCTGGAAGCAGGGATCATTAGACCATCTACCTCGCCGTGGGTCACCCCTGTGGTGCTGGCAGGGAAGAAGGACGATGGGACCTGGTTTGTGTGTGGACTTTATGGCCCTGAACAGCAAAACACAGCTGGATGGCTTCCCTATGGCCCAGGTCCATGAGATCTTTGAGGCACTCTATGGTGCAACTGTGTTCAGCTCATTGGACCTGTGTAGTGGGTATTAGCAGGTGGAAATGCATCCAGATAACATCCCTAAAACAGCTTTCATCACCCATTCGGTCTAAAAAAATGCAGGAGCTACATTTCAGAGGCTAATGACCTCCATGTTGGCAGAAGCCATTGGGAAATATTGTTTTGTCTACATAGAAGACATTGTTGTTTATTCCAGAAACATCAGTACCCACCTTGATCATCTCCAACAAGTGTTTTCACTCCTTGAAACTGCTGGTCTTACATTCAATCTAAAAAAGTGTAACCTCTGTCAAACATCTCTCTCCTTTTTAGTACACATCACATCAGTTGAAGGCATTAAAACCGAAGAATTTACCCCGTTCCCTGCAATCTTAAGGAGCTACAGCGCTTCCTATGTCTGGATGGTTGGTACCACCGGTTCATCCTCCACTTCTCAGAGCGTGCCTCACTTCTTCAGGGCACACAAGTATTAACAGACTTTAACCGCCACTTTAAGGTGCAGACAGATGCCAGCAATATCAGCCTATGTGCAGTACTCACCCAAGACCACGAGGATGGGGAACATGTGATCGCCTACACGTCCCGGTTGCTGCATGGAGCTGAAAGTAAATGCTCAGCGTTGGAGTTTAGCAGTCGAAAAATGGTGCCAGTACCTAGAGGGTAAAGTATTTACTATCATTCCTGATCATGCTGCTCTAACTTGGGTTTTTCAATCATCCGAACCTCTCTTCATGCCTTACACGCAGGGTACTTAGGCTACAGGCTGTCGAATTTGTAGTCCAGTATCGTAAGGGGCAATGCAACACCGTTCCCAATTTGCTGTCACGGCGCTGGGAGGTCGAGACCACGAATGCCCACCTGGCGGTGCACCAAGGAGCTGATCTACAGTGGGGTCTGCTATGTGACTGGGGAGAGCTGGAGAGGGCCCAAAAGTTGGATGAAGCACTGTGGAATGAAGCAAGGTTAGATCCTGATGTTAATAAAATACACTACTGTGTGGTTAACCAGTTTCTTTACCGCCGGATCCCCAAGCAGGATGGGTGTAGTCTCCTTTAGCTAGTCATCCCAATGTCTCTGCAAGCTCAATACCTGCAGTATACCCACAACAACTCTCTCAGTGGTCATCTGGGGCAGATGAAGACTCTGAGGAGGCTGCTGGAGATCACCTACTGGCGAAATACGCCATGATGTCTGGGAGTATTGCAGAAACTGTGTTGCATGTCAGAAATACAAACCCCGTATAAGTAAAATTTTCAGGCTTACTAGAAAGCACACCTGTGGTAGAACCTGGTTTCATGTTGGGAGTATGGGTCCATTTCCCCGCTCATCCCGGCTCAAAGAATATCTGCTGGTGGTCGTCGATTACGGCAGCAAATGGGTTGAAATTTTCCCCTTAAGAACAGTGAAAGCCCACAACATAGCCAACACTATGTTTTTAGCTGGGAGATTTTTATACATCCCAGCTACTTAACACCATCTGCTGACAGTGGGGTGTGATTCAAAAGCTCACCACAGCCTACCATCGCCAAACAAACATCACAGAACGAACAAATCGGACATTAAAACTCATTGCTGCATTCGCCATGGAAAAATCACAAACAGTGGGATCAATGGCTTTCGGTTTTCCATCAATTCGGCCTGGCAGGAAAGCACCGGTTACAAACCAGCAGAAGTAGCAATTGGACGCAAGCTGAAGGGACCACTAGAGAGAATGCTACACCGAAACATCTCACATGATCATTCTGCTTATGCCAGGTCATCGCAGGAGCGGCAGGGGAGGTATTATAACTCCAGACGACGGCCAGTCAAGTTCAATGAGGGCAAACGCGTATGGGTCCGTGCTTTTCCTCAGTCTTGGGCGGAGGTCTCACACATGGCCAAACTTGCTCCAAAATGGAAAGGACCAGCCTCAATCAAGAAGACACTTAATGTCAATTACCAGGTGGAATTGGTAAATCAAGCTGGACCATTCACGGTCCACGTAGCTAATTGAAAGCCCTTTTACGGTAAAGTTCTTTTTCCGAGGGGGAGGGGGTGTAACAGGCGGTTGCATGATTACGGGCCCGCGGCCACAGGGGGCGCATCTCTAGTAAATTAATAAAAGAAGAAGAGCAGTAACCAGACGGCTAATGCTCACGGCTAATGCTCATGGTGAATGCTTATGGCGAATGCTTACAGCGTAATGTGAACCCGAGTGCGGGAAAAGCGCATGTGAGTCAAAACGTTTGGGCCAAAACACTCAAACAAATCATCATTTCCCATAAGAAATAATGAAAACTCAAATTATTCATTCCACAGCCCCAAAAAATAAATACATAAAAACTATTAATACAGTCTATAAAATGAAAATAAAACAAATTAATCTGCACTTTACCTTTTAAAAAAAGTACAAATAAATCCTGACAGATAAGTGTTTCCGTTGGTGCGCGCAGGCGCCGTGTGTGTGTGTCTGTGTGGAATTAGCCCCTTCCCTCGCCTCGTTTTACACAGTAACACTCCTCCTCCCTCTCCCCACCTCGCTTTTTAAGATTCACAACAAACACACACACAACGGAAACACCGTTTTAACAGCAAAAAAAGTAATCTGAGACTGGCATGAGCGTATATTAACAGACTCACTTTTTAAGTTTCACAACAAGCGCATAAACACAGCGGAAACACCGTTTTAACGGAAAGGTGAGAGAGTGACGCTCAGTGTCAAAATAAGAGTCACATGTGTGAAGCATGATACTCGGCCCTCGTAAACTAATACTTGCTCAGTTTCCGAATAAAAAATTATTAAAAATCTTTGCTCGGTTTGCGGAACACTTGTAAACCACGTTACTCGCAATCCGAGGTTCCACTGTATGTGGGTAAAATAAGTATGTTTGTGGTTATAAGGCCCGTCGTGGCTCTATGTTGTTGTTACACATAGTCGCTTTTATTTACTTGTATTCCTCCTGTTGTGGTTACGCAGGAGAGTTTTTTTGTTTCTCTTTCTTTCCCCTTTTGTCTGTTTGTCTCTTCCTCCTGCGTCTTCTGCTCCCCGACGTGTGCATCACGTGCTATGTTTGGGCGGCGCTCGTGAGAAGGGGAGCTTCGGTGTCCGCTGCACTGCCATTAAATGGGACGTTCATCCGGAGGACAGCGGGAGTGGAGCAAAGCTCGTCTCGGGACAGTATCGCTTTTGTCTGGACTTTGTTTTGGGAGAGCTCAAGGACATTAATTGGTCGCTAAGGCAACGGACACTGTGTGAGTGTGTGTGTGTGTGGTGGGAAGTACAAGGAGTGAGTGGTATAGCACTATGCAATCAAATATAAACTTTTGTTTATATAAAATATTGTCCTTACCCTGCCCTGAATCTGTTAATGGCTAGTTTGTTTTTGTTTAACAAGAGGCAGTCTGTTACAATCGGCCGTTTTGAAAATCACTGGCAGCGCCAGCAGCGGTCATTTGTGACTTTAGGTTTATTTTAGGACATCTGTTTACCAAGTCTGGATTTACAGCTTACGGTCAGTGTCAAACTCACAATGTAACTCTTTCCCTCAAAAAGACGCTAAAGCTTCGGAAATACCATTAACTTCGCTATTACAGGGGCTGCACTACCCGAGAAACTGATAAGTATACAGTTTTGTGAGCTCAGGGTATTTTTTATAAGAAGTGTGTTTGTGTCCTCTGAAAATGACTGAGAGAATCTGATGGAGTGTTCTCTGGATTTAGATAAATTCAGCATGTATTTATTTTTGGGTAAGAGTTAACCTGTAGGTTATTTCTGTGATGAGAATACAATGTGAGGCAGTCCACGAGGGACACAAGCTGGTGTTAGCGAGATTAACACTCATAACCATGTCTGTCTTTTCCCTACTCTGGCCGTGATCTGTACACTGTAGTGTAAGCGCTTAGCTAACCAAAGTTGGATAAAAACCATGAAGTATTTAACAGTTAGTAGGAGTAGGTAAGCAGTAGGGCCGCTTCAATACTCAGTAAGTTACAGTTTGGCTTATAGTTTAGTTTGTTATAATCGCTTAACTTATTTGTATAAAACCGCATTAAGTAAATTTCCGTTAATTTAATGCAGACATTAATACAGACAGACTGGCTAACGCTAACACAGTTCAACGGTTTATTTACAGTACAGACCAAAAGTTTGGACACACCTTCTCATTCAAAGAGTTTTCTTTATTGTGTTCTTTAGCCCAAACAAGTCTCTTCTGCTTGTTGTCTGTCCTTAGCAGTGGTTTCCTAGCAGATATTCTACCATGAAGGCCTGATTCACACAGTCTCATCTTAACAGTTGTTCTAGAGATGTGTCTGCTGCTAGAACTCTGTGAGGCATTGACCTGCTCTCTGATCTGACCTAACCTGCGATTTCTGAGGCTGGTGACTTGGATGAACTTGTCCTCCCCGCAGCAGAGGTGACTCTTGGTCTTCCTTTCCTGGGGCGGTCCGCATGTGAGCCAGTTTCTTTGCAGCGCTTGATGGTTTTTGTGACTGCACTTGGGGACACTTTCAAAGTTTTTCCAAATTTTTCGGACTGACTGACCTTCATTTCTTAAAGTAATGACCACTTGTTTTTCCTTACTTAGCTGTTGTTTTCTTGCCATAATACAAATTCAACCTCTTTGAATGAGAAGGTGTGTCCAAACTTTTGGTCTGTACTGTACATTCAGCACAGGCAGTTTATTTACATTCCAGAATTCCTAGGACAGTATTTTACACACTCTGGTGGTATATAGCCTTATTATGGTCTTTTATTTTTTCATCAAAAATAGATATTCTGTCAAGTTTATTTATCTTTGTATTTAGTAAATTCTCTTGTCCTCTTGAGCCAGAGCTCTGCAGTGGAGGAATTGGCTCAGGGGATGGTGGCTGGCCTTCTGGAGCAACTGGAGGAGCATTAACGGCCTGGAGTCTACACATTGGGGGAAAGAAAGAATTAATCTGTTCCATCTTTGATAGTTTTTAAAAATTTAAACTTTAAATAAATAAAAAAAACAGACTGATAAGCAGCTGGTGTTATCCAGGTATTTTACTGACCTTTAAGCAAAATACAACTTCTATTTACCTGTTTTATAGAAATTACTGTTTTAACTTTGGCTAGTTTTGGAAGAATAAAGTTTTTTTTACATCATGTTTGTGTGTTTTAATTGTTGGGATATTGTGAGGCCAATTTGTTTTGATAAAAAAAAAAACTAACTTGAACCAACTACATCAATGGGCTAAAATAGGAGACAACTTTGTTTTAAACAGGCGTTATTTATTGGGCTATAAAATAAATAATAACAATAACAACAATAAATATAGTTGCAAGCATATCGCCACTCGGTTGCACCTCACAACTTGCACACATCACACACTATACAGGGCTAATGTCAGTTTGGGCCCTAAATATTTGTTGAGTGCATTAGTGTGTGTGTGTGTGTGTGTGTGTGTGTGTGTGTGTGCATCGTGAGAAGTGTGTGTGTGTGTGTGAGAGAGTGTAAACATTTGTAATATGGGTGTATGTATGTGTGCATGTGTGTGATGTATGAGTGTGTTTGTATGTGTGCATGCAGAATGCTTGCGTGTATGTGTGTGTGTGCGCGCATTAGTGTGCAAGGTGTGTGACGTGTAGATGCGTCAGTCTGTGTGTGACGAGTAAATGTGCTTGTGTTTGTTTGTGTGTATGGTTTGAGTCGGTGTGTATTAACATTAGTGATGTGTGTGTTAGTGTGTGAGATGTGTTTGTGTGTGTTAACATTTGTGATGTGTATGTGTGTACAATAGGCCGCAGGTGCTGGAAGAAAAGTCTCACACTATGATGTTCCTGTATGGGTGTATGTATGTATGTGTGCATGTGTGTGATGTACGAGTGTGTTTGTGCGTGTGTGTGCGCGCGCATTAGTGTGCAAGTGTTGGTGTGTGTGAGAGTGAGGTGTGTGACGTGTAGATGTGTCAGTCTGTGTGTGACGAGTAAATGTGCTTGTGCTTGTTTGTGTGTATGGTTTGAGTCTGTGTGTATTAACATTAGTGATGTTCCTGAACGCCATGTCACTGAACGTGATGTCACAGAAAATGTCACTGAATATAATGTCACTCAATATAATGCCACACAGAAAGTTATTAATCATTTTTCGGCGTAAGTTTAAGACATTAGCACGGCTGACCCGTTTGAGATATCGAAAATCCCTCTGCAATTTTGCATCCTCAATGTCTTTAGATCTCTTTGGCCCAGTTTGGTAGCGATTGTATAATTTCCCTAGGAGGAGTATATCAAAATCCATCGGGTGCGTTTTTGCGAACGAACCAAAATAACTGGCCTCCTGTTGAGTTTAGCCCAGGACATGCAGTGTGAAAGTTGTTCGGCTCGATGAGCTCTAAATTTGTACAGAGTTTCGTGTGCCTACGTGAAAATGTGTATGAGCTAGGCGGCAAAATAGCGTGTGGGGACCCCATTGGGTCCCGGGCCACGAGACTCAGGCATCCTGATTGCAGCAGATTCCAACCTGTCTGTCAAGTTTCATGAGTTTTTGAGCATGTTAAGACCCCCAAAAAGTCCAAAAGGGTGGAAAAAAAATAAATAAATAAAATATTGTTGAAAGCAACGATGATGGGCCCAAGCACCCTGTGCCATTCCCAACCCGGGCGCACTGCACAACCTGTGTCATTCGAGTGTGTTATGACCTCGAAAAAGCCATCGCCACTCGGTTGCACCTCACAAGCCAGTTTGGGCCCTAAATATTTTGTGTTAACATTTGTGATGTGTATGTGTGTACAATAGGCCACAGGTGCTGGAAGAAAAGCCTCACACTATGATGTTCCTGAAAGTGATGTCACTGAACGTGATGTCACAGAAAGTGTCACTGAATATAATGTCACTCAATATAATGCCACACAAAGTTATTAATGTCACTCAATATAATGCCACACAAAGTTATTAATAAATTTTCGGCGTACGTTTAAGACATTAGCACGGCTGACCTGTTTGAGATATCGAAAATCCCTCCGCAATTTTGCATCCTCAACTGGCCTCCTGTTGAGTATATCCCAGGGCATGCAGTGTGAAAGTTGTTCGGCTTGATGAGCTCTAAATGTCTACCGAGTTTCGTGTGCCTACGTGAAAGTGTGTATGAGCTAGGCAGCAAAATCTCGTGTGGGGGGCCCCTTTGGGCCCCGGGCCACAAGACTCTCAGGCATCCTGATGGCAGCAGATTCCAACCTGTCTGCCAAGTTTCGTGAGTTTTTGAGCATGTTAAGACCCACGAAAAGTCCAAAAGGGTGGAAAAAAAATAATAATCCTAAGGAAAACAAGAGGGCCCTTCACACACTATGATGACATAGGGCTGATGTCATAGTGCTTGGGCCCTAATAATCCTTAGGAAAACAAGAGGGCCCTTCACAAACTATGACAACATAGGGCTGATGTCATAGTGCTTGGGCCCTAATAATAATCCTAAGGAAAACAAGAGGGCCCTTCACACACTATGACGACATAGGGCTGATGTCATTGTGCTTGGGCCCTAATCATCCTTAGGAAAACAAGAGGGCCCTTCACACACTATGACGACAGAGGGCTGATGTCATAGTGTTTGGGCCCTAATTATTATTATGAATATATGCACGTCTCTGCTTTTCTCTGCAGTGTGTACAGTATAAATCCATATTACTAGACAATAGGGGTGCTCCGATTGATCGGTCGCCGATCATAATTGGCCGATAATTGCTTTGGGAAGTTTGATCGGCAGTCTCTATAATGGCCGATATAGAAAAGCCGATCAGATGACGCAAAACTTGCAGGACAATTTTTTGTACGCTGCTAAAATGGCTTCACCGGTCTGGCAATTCTACGTGTTGTTTGAAAAAGAAACATAAACAGTTTTCAAAATTGGCTAGTGCTAAGAGAGCGGGAGAGCTCATGTCAAAGCGCGGGCTCAGAATTGTGGCAGAAATAGATCATGATTCAGCGCATGTTTTGGCGCTGTGATTACGTTTCCATCTTTCCGCGTGAAAAATTTAACAAATAAAAACTTATTATACAATTTTTTCTTAAATGTTAAACAATTTTTAAAACATATTTTAGACATGAGAAATTACACGTTTAAGAAAAAAAACGTTATTTTTTTTGCCGGTCCAAACGGATGCTTGCGGACCTTGCAGAACTTCCCGCAACTCACGTCCTATTGTCTGTTACTTCATTTAATTTTATACAATCTACAGGTAAGTTGTAGTTGTCAAGCTCTAAGCTGTTCCCAATTACTAACCAAGCACAGGCTGCTATGTTTTAAGTTGACGTGTTGCACATGTTGCTTGCCAATAAATACAGTTGTCAATTCATGATATTCCTCTTCTTGTAATTTCAATACTTGATTTACATTGTTGTTAGATATAGTTTAATAAATAATGCTACATGATAAGGCTTCGAGTAGACCCTGTAATCGGTGATCGGTATCGGCCGATACAGCTTCTAGTGATCGGAGATCGGTCTCAAAAATCCTGATTGGAGCACCCCTAGTAAACAAATCCTGGAGCCTGTGTGTGCGTGCGTGCGTGCGAGAGAGAGATCTCCTCTATGACACAAATAATTTACAATAAACGACGTGTGCGTTATGTCATTAATATAATTGATCAGTTTCTACAACATGCAGTGTAAGAGCATAGTAGCGTTATATGAACAGAAATTATATACATGTTATTATATATTTTATGGTATGTTAAATGTTATTAAATGTGCTATTTTATATACAGCTACAAAGCCAACTAGCTCCTAACACGGCTGAATTGCAAATTCTTTTCCAACTCTTTACCAAGGGCACTACTTAATGGGTGGAACAAGGGATTGTACTCTCTATTCATCTAATGCTATTTGGGATTCAACCCAGGAACACGAAAAATAACAGAGGTATTATATCAATAACAGTCAACAGTCAATGCGCCACTTGGTGGGATTATACAGCATTGCAACCATCTTATTAGACAGCAGATGGGGGCGTTTATGGGGCGGCATTGTTAACTGCGTCATCGCGGGAAATCACGTTCCATGCATGGACAATGCAAGGAATTGTCAGATAGTGCAAGGGCCTTAACGGAACAGCCGGCTGTTTGAAATGGCTTCATCTGTAACATAGAAGATTGCTGTAAAGGGTTTGGATGGGCAAAGAGTGAGAAAAGTAATTTGCCTTGATCCTCAGGTCGAAGTAGAAACAATCCCTGGAGAAATTGAGAAGCAGGGGCAACGGCACACTTTTGCCAAAGTTTCACTACGCCTGGGAGACCCTGACAAATATTTTTATGTTAGTTTTGTGGAGGTGTGTGCAAAAATCAATGCGATACTGACACCTAATCCCAAATAGAAAAACTGAAATTTTGGACAAACTGTTGGTCAGATGCCTTAGCAACGTTTTTGCATAAAAAAAAAAAAAAATCTACTGATATTAGGAGCTGAGGGTGCCCCTACTAACTAGCATTTTAGTAATGGTTCATTAAAAACATAAAAATTATCATCAACATTTATTATGTTGACATTATGAAACATTTACTATATGATGTTATTTTGTGAAAATGATTTGGCAAACAGAGGTGTAGTGGTAAGCACTGTCGCCTTGCACCTCCAGGGTCGGGGTTCAATTCCCGTCTCTGTGTGCATGGTGTTTGCGTGTTCTCCCTGTGCTTGGTGGGTTTCCTCCGGGTCCTCCAGGTTTCCTCCCACAGTCCACAGACCTGCAGAGTAGGCTAATTACCGTTCCCAAATTTCCTGTAGTGTGTGAATGTGTGTGGATAAACTGGTATAAACGATGAAGACGATTTGGCAAATAAAATCATGATTTTTACTACTTTTTCATTTTGATATTGGACTGCCTTTTTATAACTGTAAATGCCAATTCTACTCATTGATTAGTTTGACTGAACTTACCTGAAAATGAGTCAGGAAATGATAAGTAGCATATGCTTGTTTTCTGAAGAAAATAAAAAAAACATTTAGATAGAGATAGAGCCACTAATGTTGCATTATCATAAAACACTCACATACTCCATGCACCTACCTCCTTCTCTGTAAGTTTAGCATCATGTGGGTAGATCAACTATAAAAAGAGACAAAAGCAAATACTGCTGTAGCAAGTATAAAAGTATTTTAATTGAATATCAAATAAATCTCAATTACATACAGAAGAGCCAACTTCAATATGGATATGGATAATAATATCCATATGGATAATTGCCAACATTTTGTTTGTTGGGGCAGCCAGCCTTTAGGCCAGCATTAACCATTCTGTTGGTGCAACATTGGTCACAAACACTGGTGTCTTCTTGTGCGTCTCCTGTACACTGGGATAATACAAGGCCAAATGACTTTTAGACTCCTTTAAAATATACACTGCCAATGTAGGGCCAATGTCAATCAATTTTAGTTTTAAAACAAACAAACAAACAAAACATCCATCCTCTTTAGCCAATGCTGGTCCAAACAACAATTGTCCACCTTTAAACTAACTCTGCCCACAGGAGTCCAAATCAGTTAATCAGTTAAAATTACATTTAAAGCAAATTAAAATAAATCATAAAAGTATAATTTGCATAGTGCATGTATGATGTTCTCTGTTCATCACAGATCTAATGCAAAGTGTCACACAAACACTCAACAGAAAAAATATGAAACAGTTACTGTTCATTTCTCACTTTACCTTATGACTTTAAAGTTCACCCAATATGCTAAAGAGCTATGGGCTATGGACCTACCGACTCACATTTGTACTACAGAAATAAAAACAATAAGAAAGAAAGAGAGAGAGAGAGAGAGAGAGAGAGAGAGAGAGAGAGAGTGAGAGATTGGAACTGAGAGCTAATGGAAGACCAGTTTAGATGGCTGAAGGAACATTTTAGGCTAAAAACATTTGTTGACCGTGCATTTGAGCTCAAGAGCTGCCATGCTGTTAGTAACACAGCCTCCAATTAGGCAACAAGTCATTGACAGTACCTTATTACTTAGTGCTGCCAATTCATGCTTTGCGAGTATGAATTAGTGATGTGGAACAGCTTTACAGAATCAAAAGAGTAAACCATCAGCTAGTGGAGGCTGACAAAATAAAAAAAATAAAAAAAGACATCATATATCACATTAGTTTTTCTCTTGCCTGATCAGACAACTGCACCAATGTGTCCACGTCAACACAGAGAATATTTGCCCTGGGCAAGCAGGCAAGCGATAATGTTGAGCACTGTGTGAGCATGGCTTACAATGAATGATTTGACCAGCAGGCAACACCTGGTGTGATTTCACGCATGCTAATAGCTCCATTTGAGAAGCTGACAGAGGAATTGTGTGTTTCATCTGCACCTCTAGGTGATGTTATTCCTGTGATTATTGTATACACTCAAGAACATGAGGATGACTGACTTTCTTCAGACTCGGAACAACAACTTCAACACTGCAAACAGTGCAGTGACTGAGGCCTTCTACTCGGTTGCTACCTTACTAGATTCAACATTAAAGGCAGAAATGTATTATTACACTTCTCTCTCATTTACTGAAACAACTGTGTGGTAGCGGGCGGGGTGTCTTAATATCTAGACTAATCTACTTTTCAACTGAAAAGGGTTTCAATTTAAATATCCAGGGACAATCTGATCATTTCGAGGCACACATTTTCTTATTTTTCATACTAATTTCCATCATTTTCTTTTAATTCTGTAAAGCAGCTTTGCGACAATGACCATTGTTAAAATTTCAATACAAATCAAATGAAATCTAAATATGACTTTTCTCAAAGTCTCTTGTTGTTACAGGTGCTATGTTACGGCAGACATTGACTCACAACACCATGGATTGGCAGTACTAAGTAAGGTAGAGGACAGCACAAAGATCAAATTTGAAACAGAATTAGAATTATACAAGCACAAGCAAGAGCAGCCTTGCTCACATTTGAAAAGAATCTCAGATGTTGAACATCATAGCTAGGGATGCCATATTTAAAGTAGAAAAAAATAAATACTATGACACAGCATCCTTAACATACAGTATCATATCTGCACTGAGGGTCTTTCAGATCACAGGCAAAGTGAGTGTCTGTAGATCAGTCCAAAATGATCTACAGTAAAAAAAAAAAAAAAAAAACGATATAAGAAAAATGTGTGTGACTGAGATAGAGAGCGCGCACGCAGTACACTGCATTTGATACTCACACACTACTCACCTCTATGGCTTGTCCGAGATCCAAGTCGAAGGTAACGACACACACACACTCGAGCCAGGCGGAGAAACGCGCCCACGGCACTGAGCTCTCCGCGTCTGTGCCTCTCGACTCCTGGGTTTTATTATGTCTGTCAAAGCGATCCATTACAACCTAAATTGCCTTTTCATCCCCCATTTCTTCTCTTTTTATATGATCTCTTCTCGTTTTCGTGCGGTCCTTCTTCTTCTTTCAGTTATGTGACGGTGGGTTCATTACCGCCGCCTACAGGATATTCATAAAATCACTCATTTACTCATTTGGCAATTAGCCTAATATGCATGTGGGAGGAAACCGGAGTACCGGGAGGAAACCCACCAAGATCGACAGTGCCAAACACTAAGCCACCATGCCGTCTGCCATAAAATGTTGATCGTTTGGCAGTCCATCCGATCCACACACAACGCGGCACAGGTTTTACGCCAGATGCCCTCCTTGGCGCAACCCTCCCATTTTATCCAGGCTTGGAACCGGCACTGCATCCAGTGAGTGGGGTTTGGGCAATGGGTGGGAACTGAACTGGTCTTCTGCATGGCAGGCACGAAACTCCCGCAATCATATCTTGTAATAATCTTATTTCCTTTATATATGCTTGATATACTGGAGTATGCATGAGATGCACTTTATTTCATAATTATTATTACATTCTCTCTAAATATAAAGTAGCCTTTAGCCACATGGAAAAAAGGGGTTATGGTCAGATTTAAAAAATTCAGACTAAAATGTAATTGTGCACAACTTTATCCCAGAGATCTTTTGACAGTGCTTTGCCACACAATTGTTGGCTTCAGTTGCACTGCCAGGGACTAAAATGCTCCACCTTTTTATGCTAAGGTAATCAAAATTACCACAGCTGACCACTGTTGAAAGTCAAATGACTTTGTGTGCCATGGAGAAGGTGATTAGCTTCACCGGATTGAGTTTACTAGTTATTTGTAAGAGGGGAGTGAAACTGTCCGTCTTCATTTCAGGCTGCAAAGCAACAAAATTTTATTATTTTAAAGGGGAGAATTATTTTCTACACCCTGAAATACGGATATGTCATTCTATATTGCACAATCCTGACATCATATACATTATAAAAAATAATAATGCACGGTGGCATATTGGTTAGCACTTTTGCCTTGCACCCCAGGGTGCAGGTTCAATTCTCACCCCTCTGTGTGCATGGAGTTTGCATGTTCTCACTGTGCTTGATGGGTTTCCTCCCACAGTCCAAAGACATGCAGATTAGGTTAATTGGTGTTCCCAAATTGCCCGCAGTGTCTTGGAAGAAACCTGTCTTGGAAAAAAAAATCTGTCTGTATGTTTGTATGTCCATATGTCTGTCCAGCCAGCATCACTCAAAACTAGCTGTGCAGAAATTAATGAAACTTTTTCCGTCCTTAGGTATTGCCTGAAGTTAAACCTGACATAGGTTAGTTTAACCTGGTTTGCATGTTCTCCCCATGGTTGGTGGGTTTCCTCCGGGTACTTCGTAGTGTGTGTGTGTGTGTGTGTGTGTGTGCCCTGTGATTGATTGACACTTCTGTACACACATGGTCTGTGAAGTTGAGTGATGCTGGTTTTATGAAAGCCATTTCCACAGTCCAAAACATGAGGTGGCAGTAAATCTGTTTACCAGGCACATACGCAGAAGAAAAAGAGGCGGGCGGAGAAGGAAGAAGAAGAAGTCGGCACATAGGCGCCCCCTGTTGAGTAGTGTGGATCGTGCGGTTTATGAAACTCGTAGCGCGCTGTGGTAGAGTTCGCCATTTTGAATCGAAGAATGTGACTTTCTGCCTGCCTGTGAGGACCGGAGTGTGTGTGTGTGTGTGTGTGTGTTTCAGAGATCTGTTTAAGTCAGGAGTATGACAGAGTGCGTCATGCATCTTTCCTGGGAGAGATAGCTCTGTAGGTTACCTCTGGATTTAGCAAACAGTGAACTCCTGTCGTAGCTTCACCAGCAAAACACATCCTGTGTGTGTGTGTGTGTGTGTGAGAGAGAGAGAGAGTAGTTAAACTCCGCGCTGAGCTTGAAGAGGTGAGTAAGCTGATGTAAAATCACAGTGATCTCTGTTCATGCTCGTAGAAATGCCTCTACTTTAACTTCACTTTTAGTGTTTTGGTGCCATTTGTTTCCACGCGAACACACGCAGTGTCTCAGTACAGCGACACAGGCTCACTCGTCTGTTTAATTTGTTACGAAACCCGTCTTTAACGAATTAATGCACGCGGGCCGCTTGTTTATGTTAGTAAACTTGTAAACGCCAGCGAGTGTAGCTAGTCGTGCTAAGCTAACGTCAGTGTGCTGTGGTGGTGCTTGCTTTTGTCAGGCCTCGGTTCGCACACACCGTAAT
Organism: Clarias magur; assembly: GCA_013621035.1. NCBI lineage: Eukaryota > Metazoa > Chordata > Actinopteri > Siluriformes > Clariidae > Clarias > Clarias magur. The sequence continues at coordinate 1,730,825 of QNUK01000108.1, read as the reverse complement.
ACATTCGCTAAACATTTACACTCCCAAACACTCGCCCAAATTAAATTTTATTTGTATAGCGCTTTTAACAACTGTCATTGTGGCAAAGCAGCTTTACACAGTCAAACGAATTATCGGAGTTTGTATGAAATGTGAATGTGTAAACATGCATTACACTCCTAATCACTTAACGCTTAATAAGAACCCTGGTGGGTTTTATATATTACAGGTTTAGACATATTTATTGACTTGTATATTTTAGACTATTCTTTAGACTAACTGTCAAGAGACTACACTTTCTCATCCACATCACTTTAGTGAATGTTTTATTCGCTAGCTTAAAAAAAGTAAAGTATTTTTTCAGTGTACTGGTCTGAGGAGTGAGTGTCTTTAGACTCAGGACCATCACAAGGTTCAGACTGAAATTTAAGATTGATCATATAAATTTTATCTCCTGCCCTGTATGTCTGTGTTAAACGCTGACATACTGCACTTTAGTGTATATTTCTTCCTGTTTGAAGGTGGTGAGAAAACACCTGACATCTATATACATTCTGTATAAAAGGTTCATATAAAACTGTAATTTTAACCTCATCTTATATTATTTTCAAAATAGTTTACCTGTTGTCAGTTTTCCTCTAGCAAACATAGTTGTGTGTCAGGCTGCACATTATGATGAGTGATTACAAGCTGTTGTATTGAATATCAGCACAGCTATGATGCAACTACACATTATACCATACTGATGTTAGGTACAACAGAACAATGTGATATTGCTTAATTATGTCATGGTGACTTAAAGCATTAATTTCCTAGTTACCTGATGTAACGAAGTGCGGAGCAAGTCAAGAGCAGCAATATAAGTCTACAGTGGGCACTGGTTCACCCAAAACATGACAGCTGATTTAAAAAAATCTTGTGTGTCTTTGGTTTTTGATCCAGTTGATTCGTGTAAACTCTAATGACTGTAATGTGTAAAAATCACAGTAGATAATTTTTTTAGTCAAACCAGCACACCCAGCACCATGATGCATGCTATAATCAAAGTCACTGAGATCACATTTTTTTGCCATTCAGTTGTTTTGAACATGTTGAACATTAATTAACTGAACCTCTTGACCTGTATCTGTATGATATTGCACTGCTGCCACATGATATTTGTTTAAAACATTACGTGAATGAGCAGGTGTACAGCTTTTCCCATTAAAATGGTAATTAAGTGTATGTCCTGTGCTGTTTTAATGTTGTTGCAGATCATAAAATGCTCCAGGTATAATGCTTTTTCCTGCAGACTGACAATGATGTATTTCTGGAATGAAAAGTACCTTCCAGTCAGACATTATGGCCTACTTGTCTGCACTCCTTTTTTATTTAATTTAATTTTTTTTCTTTGTTTCTCACTCATGGTTCTGGTTTTCCAGTGTCCCGTCTAAGGTGTTTGGGTTCTGAAGAGGTCCTGGTGGGAAGTGGACTCCATGCTGGTTAATGCTAATTCACGCCATGCTCTCTGCAGTCTGCCACTCCAATGCCTGTCTACTTGTGGAGAAGGTGTAATTAAAGTTTCACTTGGTTCATCTGCTGGTAAATGACTCTTCAGTCATACTGTATAATTTATCCACTGTAGCCCTCAGACTTTTGAAGAAGCAGTATTTATTTATATACTGATTATGTAGTACAAGTCTAACAACCAGGGATTATGTGGAACTGAAAAAGAACCCTTCACTCAGGCAACATCTACTGTGTAGCTCTGAAGATTTAGCTTGTAACTGAAATTGGCACTCATAATAATCAGAATAATTACAATAACTCAGAATAGGTTTTCTGATTTATATAGAAAAAAATCTTTATAGAATTCTTTTTAATAACCTTAACTTTTCAATAGGAAGTGTGTTCATGTGACTTATCATTGTTGTAACAGTCTCTCTCATCACCTGTCATAAAAAGTCACCTGAGCCATTTAAACATGAGCTTTGTCATGTCACGTCACATATCTCTGTATTCTTTTGCATGGGTGGAGAATGAATCACTGGTTTCTTCACTTTCTCCTCTGTTATAACTTTGTTATTAACTCTTTATGTGCACACAGCGAGCTCCATGGTTGCCAAGCTTGGAGTGGAAGAGCTCGATCATTCAGCAGAGAGCATCTTTAACCAAATCTAGTCCCCTTACACTGTATTGAACAGAACATGATGCACTTGGCCACTTTTGGTCAGGGATCCAGGAAGCACCAAGTGTGTTCCCTATGTCTGTCGCTAAGTACCCAGTGAGGTTTATTCGGTTCATGCAGTAGGAGGCATTATAATAAAAATTTTACATATCTCATATCTAGAAAAGAGACTTTTTTTTTTCTTATAACATTTTTAGCTCAGGGTGATGAAACGTGAACAATATATACTGTACTGTGATGGGCGCTTTCTTGATAATAAAAAATAGTTTATATTTTTTGATAGGATGGCTGGTTAAAACAATGCATTAGGCGACTGGGTCGGGGGGCAAAGGACACATTCGAAGCTGATTACGTCATAAGCATCGCAACTAAGGCTGTTACATTTTGAAGGCTCTGTCAAATGTGGCCACCTTACCCCAGAAAACGAGGAGTGCAACAGTGGACACTTTATGGCCCAACCTATGCCTAGATTCTTTGTGAGCCGGGAAGAGACTGAAAGAGACACGATGGTGGACGCAGGATATTCAAATAAAGCTAAACATTTTTAAAATAATAATAGTAATAAAAAAACGATGGGATTTGTTTGTGCTGCCATTGTTGACCAACAGCAGTTTGGTTCCGTAGACCAGACCATCTTTTAATTCTTTGTCCTCTGAAATGAGACATGCCCAACAACAAGCAATGTGGAATGTGAGAAAGATGATGAGTGCAGAAGGTGAGCAAAAAATGGTAAATTAAAAGGACAGGTTGGCTTGGCAGTAGGGCAGTTTTTTGTGCTTTGACTAGGATCAAAATACAGTTTTAAGTGAATTGTTTAGGAAAACTGTTCCAACCAGGAATACAATAATCTAACTTTACACTTAACTTTTAGCACTGTATGTTCCAAGTTAAACAGTTTATATTTTTTAAAAATTATATATGTCTTGTTTATGCTTCCTTTATGTAATGTGACTGAAGGTAAGATCCTTCCATACTTAGTTATTTAAGGTGAGTATGTCCTTCCTTGTGGGCCTTGGTAAAAAAAAAAAAAAATGTTTAATGAAACCTTTTCCCTGCTTTTTATTTAAAATATAGCCCTTTAATAACTCATTAAATTATCAATGATTATCAAAATTGACTGATACGACAAAAATATTTTTTTATATCACCTGGTCCTAAATGTTAATTCAATTCAATTCAATTTTATTTATATAGCGCTTTTAACAATTGACATTGTCGCAAAGCAGCTTTACACAATAAAAAGAAGCAAGTTTTTATGCAATGTGTATGAATCAAAATGATAAGATTGTCCCTGATGAGCAAGCCGAGGGCGACGGTGGCAAGGAAAAACTCCCTGAGATGGTAATAGGAAGAAACCTTGAGAGGAACCAGACTCAACAGGGAACCCATCCTCATCTGGGTGATAACGGATAGCAGAGAATGATCAGCATAATAATGTGTACTGGAAGTTCAGTGTAACAGGAGATGTGTTAAAATTTAAATTAAAAGGTGTCCAGTTTGTTCCCGGAGGCTCAGATAGACTGTAGGAGATTCCAGTCCTGAGCTATCGAACAACTGAAGTCACAGGTCCCCAGAGCATTAATCGATGATAGGACAGTCTTCATGGAAACCATCCCCAGCCACCAAGCGCATCCAGGCAGACCACACGGGGCATCCATGTGACGGGATCTCCAACCAGAAGCAGGACTCCAGGACGGGTTAGACGGCTTCAGAGGGCAGAGGGGTCTGGATCACTGGCAACTCAGGAGCGAACATGTATAGCTCGACAGAGAGACAGAGAGAGGGAAAGGAGAGAGGGAGAGAGAGAGCAGAAAAGGAGAGAACAGAAAATAAGGAGAGATGGCAGTTAGGTCTGGTCACAGTCAACATGTATAAGGTGAATGTATATTAGTGCAAAGTGCAAGCAGGGACTCCGGCAGGACTAACTATAACAGCATAACTAAAAGGGAGAGCCAGAAGGAAACACAAACATGAGGGCTCCCTGAGATGTAAAGCAACCAATCACCTCACCGTCAACAAACCTGAGTGAACAATGAGAGTGGGGAGGACAGCATCTAAACATACCAGTTCACCAGAATACTCTACGTCCATGAGTCCCCCAGATCTGCTCCTTTACCTAAGGTTAATCTATTTACAAAAATGCTTGGCTAAATAAATAAGTTTTTAGCCTAGACTTAAACACTGAGACTGTGTCTGAGTCCCGAACATTAACAGGAAGACTATTCCATAACTTTGGGGCTTTGTAAGAAAAAGCTCTGCCCCCTGCTGTAGTTTTAATAATACGTGGTACTGACAGGCAGCCTGCATCCTTTGATCGAAGTAGGCGTGGCGGATCGTAAGACACTAACAGTTCACTCAAATACTGTGGCGCGAGACCATTTAGTGCTTTAAATGTCAAAAGTAGTATCTTAAAATCGATGCGAAATTTCACAGGGAGCCAATGCAGTGTAGATAAGATAGGGGTGATGTGCTCGTATCTTCTGGTTCTAGTGAGGACTCTCGCTGCTGCATTCTGTACTAACTGAAGCTTGTTTATACACCTAGTTGAACAACCAGACAGTAAGGCGTTACAATAGTCCAACCTAGAGGTGATAAAAGCATGAACTAGTTTTTCTGCATCATTTAGTGACAATATGTTTCTTATCTTGGCAATATTTCTAAGGTGAAAGAAAGCTATCCTGGTGATATTATCTACATGAGCTTCAAACGAAAGGCTGGAATCTATAATCACACCGAGGTCTTTAACTGTTGCACTTGATGGAACAGAAAGGCCATCTAAAGTTACAGTCTGATCAGAAAGCTTACTTCTAGCTACTTGTGGTCCTATGACTAGAACTTCTGTCTTATCAGGATTAAGCAGAAGAAAATTAATTAACATCCAATCTCGTATGTCCTGCACACACTGCTCAATTTTAGCAAACTGGTTTTTCTCATCTGGTTTTGCTGAGACATATAATTGTGTGTCATCAGCATAACAATGAAAACTAATACCATGTTTACGAATTATGTTGCCCAGAGGAAGCATGTAAAGGGAAAAAAGCAGTGGGCCTAAAACTGAGCCCTGTGGAACACCAAACTCCACTTGAGAACATGAGGAATGGTCACCATCTAAATCTACAAACTGATAACGATCAGTCAAGTAGGATCTGAGCCACAAGAGGGCAGTTCCCTTAATTCCAACTACCTTTTCTAATCTGTGAAGGAGAATACTATGATCAATGGTGTCAAAAGCTGCCCTGAGGTCCAGTAACACAAGTATAGTGACGCAACCCTGATCAGAGGCCCATAGGAGGTCGTTTACTACTTAATGAATTGTGTTAAATTGCATGTCTATTTTAATACTCCCAAAATCATATTTTTAAATGTGAGTAACATTAAACTGGGATTTGTCACCATTAGCTGTTTATCTATGACTTCAGTTCACTGCCGGATTTTATATTGAATATTGTTTTTCTTTTTATGTTAATTTACATATGAATGATGATTTTGTCACTCATCTAGAGCTGTCCACACTCTGTCCAGGTGCGTGCTTCATCTTGCTGCCGTTGCCATGTTCTGGAAGTTTGACTTGCACACGACCTCCCACATCGACCAGCTGCTGGACAGGGAGGATGTAACACTGAAGGAGCTGATGGAGGAGGAAGACCTGCTGCAGGAGTGCAAGGCACAGAACCATAGA